>VZTE01004970.1:365410-500502 GCA_013397775.1 Eulacestoma nigropectus | reverse complement strand
CCCTCCCGCCCCCCAGGCCGTCCCCCCTGCCCGCCGAGGCCAAGGGCAGCGGGAGCCATGCCTCCTGCCCTGCCCGGCACCGACCGAGCCTCCGGCCGGGCCGGCCGCGGGGCCGCCGGCAGGTTGCACCTACCTGGCAGCACATGGAGCCGCCGTCCGGGGGCGAGCTGCCCTCCGCCGCGGACCCAGGGCGGCGCCTGCGCCCGGGCGAGCGGCGCCGGGCCCGGACCGCCCCCTGCGGCCTGGCCGGGAGCGCCGTGGGCCCGCTCCCGCTGTGGGGGCGGGGAGCGCCCGCTCCTTCCCCGGACTGGCGGCTGGCGAAGGGGGGAGAGGCCGCGGCTTTGCCCCAAAACACAGGTTGCAGTTTTCGGGACGGCACTTTTACAAGCCCGATTTTCAGAACCCCGCGCACATCGGGATTGCAGATGTTCGCAAACATTACGCGCCCACAGCCTTGAACGTGTTAAACAGCTACCAAGTGCGCAGGACAGGTATAATTGGCGTGTAAAAGCCACGGATCCTTTTCAAAACACAGGATTTCAGGATTAGGGCCTGTTTTAGCGCGGGGATGGACAAGTACACCTCTGCCTTCAGTAACTAAGCATGGAAGGACAGAGGGTGGGAGAACGCTAGCTCTCACTGGGAGGGGAGAGTGGTATGGGGTGTGTGAAAGGTGCTGCCGAGAGACCCATAGCAGTTGTTCCACAGGGCACAACTGTGCACCGCTTCCTTGCGGGTGGCCAGGGTTGTTTCTGCAGTGTTTGTCTGGTGACACTTGTAACCTCACAGCAGTAATAGAGTAGCTCCTCCAGGCAGGCAAACCAGGGGCAAGTCCACGGTCGTTACCAGTGTGCAAAAAATCATGCTGCCAAAGGCCAGTGTCCACAAACAAGACAGAGGAGTGCTGCAAAAATCAACTTTACTCAAAACTAGGGAGATCCCACGGGGGCATACCCATCTGGGGTCTCTCGAGTTTTTAGGGGACACAGCCTCCATTTACTCGAAATGCCCTTCTACTTTCCCCATTGGGTGAGGTACTAGGAAGATACAGCCTTCCAGATCCGCATACTACTTATCTCCCCTCCAACATGCACCCCCACACCCATTCTTCCAGAACCTGATTGGTTCTTTCAGGTTATTTAGTCGTTTGTAAAGACATGCACACCCATTTCTCCTGTCATCAGTGACACAGAGTTTGTGGTCAGTAACTGTGATTTGGGATGGCGGTCATTGAATTAAGGGTGGAAAAGACCTCTGAGATCATTGAGTCCAGTCGTTACCCCAGCACCATTGTGTTCACCACTAGACCATATCTGTGGGTGCCACATCCACAGGTTTTTTGAACCCTTCCAGGGCCAGCGATTCCACCACTTTCCTGAGCAACCTGTTCCAATGCCTGATCACCCTTTCAGTGAAGTAATTGTTTTTCATATACAAACTAAACCTCCCCTGGTGCAACTTGATGCAATTTCCTCTTGTCCTGTTGGTTGTTACTTGGGAGAAGAGACCCCCACTGGGCTACGGCCTCCTTTCAGGGAGTCATAGAGAGTGGTAAGGTCACCCCTGACCCTCCTTTTCTCCAGGCTGAACACCCCCAGCTCCCTCAGCTGCTCCTCACAGGACTTGTGCTCCACACCCTTCACTGGCTCTGTTGCCCTTTTCTGGACACGAACATCAATCCTTGCTGGATGCAACACTGTCAGTAAAAAATAAAAAATAAAAATAAAGCCCTCAAATAAAGAACTAAAAAGATGGCTGAGAAAGGAAGCAGACCTTTCTGCGTAATAATTCTTGCCTCTGAGTTGCAAACACAACAAAACTTAAAGTGATTGTGTGAAAGTGACGTTTTCAAAAAAGTGTGTGATAGAAATACAATCATTTCTGCAGAGCAATTGTATTGCACCAGTTATTCAGTACATTGTGTCTTAATCCTCTGCTGTGAGGAACAAATAAGTTACTTTTTAAACTATGTTCTTTTGTGAATGATTAACTAGTGTTATAAATTGACCTCTCCTAAACACAGCATGTGTCAAGTGAATAAAATAATTGCTTTCTTTTTTCTCTGGGTTTGTAATTTTGGATCTATACATCTTAAATGGGATAGATCACTTTGACATGGTGTGTATGACCCAGCCAGTAGCTAGCAAGTGGCTGGCACATTTTTCCCATGCAAAAGGTGTACCATAGGTGTTCTTAGAGTGAAGTGGGGAAGTGCTGGGCTCAGCTGGAGAAAATTAGCCTCTCAACCCAGAAAACAGTAAGCTTTGAAGGATTTAACTGTACATTTAGGGTTAAGACAATTATGGAATAAGGAGAGATGGGTTACTGGCAGTGAATTTCTGGATTTTCTTTCTTTGAGCTCCAACAAATAACTCACCTAAGCCAATCCTTGAGTATTTTTCAAAGGACGGACCAGTCTTCAGCTCTGCACTGTATGATTTAGTTAAAGGTAGATTATGTGCTTAGAAAGCAGAGGAATAGAGTAGGACTTGTGACTCTTATGATCTATTAACTGTTCTAGAACAGATAAGAAGTAGCTAAAAGTTCCTAATCAAAACCAGGAATTAAGTTGAGATGTACTATTAGTGTCTAGAACAAAATTCTCCCTAAATACCTCTTCATTCTGGAGGTCTTATCTTCCAGGAATGTCAGCCTCAGCAAGAGGTGGGGCAACTACACTGCTTGGTTTGCAAGAATGAGTTTTATCCAGATTGATTTTATTTGTTTGGTTGTTTGGCTTGTTTGATGTTTTTTGGGGGGAGACTATGATAGCTACATAAGATTAAATAAGAGATGTTTTTATAGCTCTGGAGAGACCAGGATTCAAAATTATCCATGATTCTATAGACTAGCTCGCTATCGTTTTCCCTTAAAACATTTCCTGTTCTGTATCCTTTTTTTCAGGCACCATTTTCTTCTTGCAGCTTTTAGTTTGGAGTATGAGCATCTGCAATGTATAACATCTAGTTCTGTGACATATTGAGTCTATTATTTTCAATTAAATCTTGTCCTAAGCAATGGGGCTTTTGCTGTAGCTGAAAGGTGTGTATGTATCCTCCCACACCAATATGTACATTAGCCAAAATGTAGTATGTGTACATTTTCAGAATGTATTTCTTTCAGATGTCTAAAATTTTAAAAAAGTTAGGTTATGAAGTCCTCCAAAGCAAGTATTTCCTATTCCATTTTCCAACTTTTCTTTGTTGAATAATGTTTAATACTAAAAAAGTGCAAACTGTCCTCTATTTGTGGGATTTCCTTACACTACCCAAACAGTGACTTAAAGAAGTTCAGTTCTAATAATACTAAGGAATCATAGGGGGATATTTTTCCTACTAATTTCTTTCTTACTTACCAGCAGCAAACTTTGAACTTTTAGATGTAGCTGGAGTATGCCCAGACACTGTGCTTACAGTCTAAAGAAGTGATTCTGCATGTGTTGTTGAATGTCTGCATGTGATGTTGAATAGAGAGAGCCACAGCGAAGTCAGCAATACTTAAATGAGTACTCTAGCCTGTCTGCTAGTCCTAAGCTAATTTTGTAGCAACTTATTATGAGAATTCATATAAAATATGACTGGATGCACTGCAAAAACCAAAGCAGAATGAACTGGAGACATGTTGTTAATCTTTAATTCTTTTTACCAATGATTTACCTAATGTCACTGCAGAAAAAAAAAGTCTCTCTAGGACTGCACAAGATTGTGATTCTCTAATTTCTAGCAGATTTTCTGTTTCCCTTTGTTTTCATTTTAGATCTTTTCTCAGGACTGTTTGATATAAATCATGAGTTGCTGCTCTGAAGTTCAGATTTATATTTGGGAAATCTTCAGAGAATGTTTTTTACTCCAGTTGTGTTGTTGTGAAGAATTTAGGCCATGTTGATGGCAGACCTGAGTGCTCTTTCTTTTTATACACTTGAGATGTAGATATTGATGCATAAGACTTTATTTAGAAGAACAGAGACAATTCCTTTACTTCAAGCTTCCTGAAGTAACTAGAGAAAATAAAAATTATCACTTGTGACCTGGAGTAACCCTTCATTACCTCATGCACCTTTTATTTTCCTTGGGCAACCAGCCAAATCTGAAGTCATGTTAGCATTAAATTCATGGTATTGAGTTCATTTGAAAAAAAAATAAAGGAAAAAAAGAGAAAAACCAACACCCCAACCCCCCAAAAAACTTGAAAAAGCCATTTGGAATAATCAACAAGGATCCAGAAATCAGGCAGGTATGGGAGACATGTCACTATGAATTCCAGTCATTCCACTGAATTCTGGTCTGAATTTGGCCTCGTACATGTCAACACTGGTAATAATCTGGAAAACATCTCCTTCCTATTTTGGGAGGAAGGAGAGCTTTTCCTTGGTTTCCATAGTGGAACAATGGAGAGAAAAACTTGGAAATATGAATCTGTCTGAGGCACTGTGACCTCTAGGATTCCTGTGTGTGAGGTATATGTGGCCATTTGACCAATGTATTTAACATTCCCCTTGGCACTCTTTGAAATTGTCTATTACAAAACAGATGGTGCAGTAGTTACTTATTGAAGGGCTAGAAGAGCATGGCTACATCTGGAATTAATCTTTAGCTCCCTAAACCAATAGATCACCCATTTTTAAGAGTGCCTTCTAATATAATTGCATTGCACAAGTACAGAGAAAGAATACACAGCTTTAAGGCAGAGTATAAGCAGTCTGGAACTATAATTGATAGGCACACAAGTCTTTCTGTTCAACTGTCGCATTTATGGGCAAGTCTTTTCTACAAGAATTTATTTTTATTGAGCAACAGCAGTAAGTGAAATGTGTAACTCCTTCAATGAGATTTAAAAAATCCACAAATTTTCAGGGTTTGTATAAAGTATTTTTCTTCTCCGTTGGCAACTATAGTATTCTTAGAGAGATGACCTCTTTCATTTTTCTTCTGTCCTTTGCCCCAAAAGGTATCTCAAGGTTGTATTAAACTAGAATGCACACCATCATCATTCAAATAAAGCCAGTTATGGAGTTTTGGATGATTATTAAGTTGTACAACACATGCTCTGAAGAATGATGGGAAAGGGCATTAGGGCATTCAGTGCTGGTGCTAAGGTAAAAGCTGTTTCTGCAAACTTCTGCGCCAAAGGAAAATGCAAGTTTTAACCCACAGAACCTCATATTAGAAAGTGCATTGTACTGAACTGCCTGGCTAATATTTGATCTGGATCATCTAAGTATTTAAAATATCAAATATGTTATTTGTCTTGGAAAAAACAAAGATTGTATTGTCAAAAAATGCGCTGCTTCCTGCAAAGGTCTTGAATTTCTGAAACAAAGTGGTTATAGGGCAAGAAACTTTGAATGCTATCAAATCAGATATCTGAAATAATGTTTAGAAAGATAAAATGTCTCTCGTTTATAGTGTTTCAGTGGGTTTGAATGCTTTTCTGTCCTTCTTTTGTAAAGCACCTAGAAGAAGGAGACATGAAAGGCTGGCAGATAAATAATACATTGTCAGTTTACATTCCCAGATGTAAAAATGTTAAATTGTTGGCACTCTAGTTATCATAATGTGTAAGAAATTGAAACACTGCACAAAGTAAGCAGCATTTCACAATATCAGTTTCCTGAAGCCAACAGAATTCCCCAGGAACTACTCAGATCTGTGGGTGACAGATGAAAATGAAGTCAACCTCTTTGTCTACCAGTTCAGAACTTGTAATGTCAAATTACAGATTGCAGTTACCTTGATTTTCAATTCTTTGTAATCATTGTAGCTGCTTTACTGAGCCTGAAAGTGGAAGTTTTGCTGAAGTTTTTACTTACTATTATTTCAGATTAGTATTTTAGTTTAGTATCTTTATTGCAAGTCAATGTCTTTAGCTGCCACTGGAGGCACACACAGGACAATTGTGACAGGATATTCTGCAAATGGCAGTCCATCTTAGGTTTCGATTCTGGTTATACAACAAGGTGATTTTTTTGATATCTTTTAAAGTATTCTAGAAGATTTGCTTCAATCTTTTCCTTACATTTAAGTTTTAAATATTATATAGCTGGTTCTGTAGAATACTGCACAACTTGATTAATTCTACACTTAGAGTTTAACATTTACAAGTAATAGAGTTAAAAATGCATACACATTTATAAGCACTCCAAATGAACAGTTGTACAGTAAACAGTAGAAGTGTACCTGCTCTGACCCTGGCAGGGGGTGGGCTGCAGCTTGCATCATGCCTGCTCTCATACCTGCCTACAGGCCATCCTTAGCATCCCAGCTGACAGTCTGCAGATGTTCAACATCATGCAGTTGATGTATAAAACTGAACTAGTATTCTTATCCGTGCTTTTCACTCACCTGTTTTCCACACTTCCAGAAAACCACCTCTAGATCTGGACTGATAATATCTTCCACTGAGGCTCATCAGAATTATTTCCACCACATGTGCCCTGTGCATATTCAACTCCTCTCTGTGGTGGCTGACAGCTGGAATACTTTCATTGTAAATAAGAAATGCATTTCTTGAAAAAGATTATATTCTATTGAAATCTTACCAAACCCTGGAAAAAGGTTGTGTGATTAGTTCTGAAAGCCAGTCACTTGATAACTTCTACATTTTAGTATGAATCCATAGGGGTTTTTTGAGGAAGAGAGATTGTGATTCTGCAGATAAGAATGAATTCAGTTTCGTACTTAAAATTTACATTAAGAGCTATGCTATATCTTGGCATCCAGGCAGAAAATTCTGTTTACAACTAAGTAAATGGTGTTGCCTGTACTTCAAGTGAATAATGAAAGACCCTTAAACAATCTGTCCAAATTCTACATGGAAATCTGACATGCTAAAGTTTCTATGGCCTTGTTTTGACTGAAAGTTTTATTTTCTCTTACATATAATGGCACACTTATCCACATGAGGGCACCAGCTGACATCTTATTGTCAGACCAGTGTGTAATCTGGATTCTGAGATGAACATGTTTATCAATGGTCATTCCATCTTTACAGAGCTAGAGTAAAGATTAAAGTTGTTAAATGTTACAGTTCTCCAAATCTGGGGTTTTTTTAAAATACTTCGGGCAGCAATATTTTCACTTTCCCTAGACTCTACATACAACAGAAATCTTGAAATATACTTCAATCACATAGAGATGTGGGGATGTTAACTTTTTAAAAGAAAGAAAATCAAAATTATTTTTTAACTTGGCTACATGATAGAATCTGAGGGAACATTCATTAAAATTGGAAAACTTTATTATTTCTTAGCTTTGGAAACAGAACAAAAATCCCAAGGTTTTAGCTTCATTCCTGTTAAACCCACAACAATATGCAGTCAACACCCATTCCATTTGTAGGCAAGCATACAATCAGGTTATTTTAATATTTTATTTTTATATATAATAAAAGTTACACAATCTTAAAAAAAGAAAAAGCAAAGAGTGATTGATACTGTACTCTGGGTTAGGCTGAGGATCCAAGACCAAGTTTCTCCACTTCCTTTCCCTGCTGAATATTAAGAACATTGACCAATGCACAGTACAGGAACAATCTCATTTCCTCTCCCATCTCCTAAAGTGTCAGGCAATCAAAACCATAGAGGCTTGAGGCTTTCCTCAGGGACCAGCAGACTGCATGCTGTAAGGAGGAGGTATCAGTCTGTTACCTGCATGGAGAAGGTTACTCAAGCAGACTGCAGGGTTATTTGACAGAGGTGAGTGCACACAACATGAAGAGATGTAAAGGTTATGTTTGTTTGAAACCGATTCAACAGCTTTTTGAAGGAAAGAAAAACCTGTCAGGCACTTCAAAAATGCTTCAGAGTATATTCACAAAAAGTTTTAGCCTAGTGAGGCTAATCTTCCTAGACTCTAAGGAGTGTAAACCCACAGGCTTTTCCAAAGAATGATTTTGAAGAAATTAACTTATTCTCTTGCTTTTCCCTGGCCAAGCCTGTTTCTCCATTGATTGTTGACATGAACTGGAGAAATCTAGGTTTTGGGGCTGATCTTGGTCTTGGAGAATATACTCCTCCAGTGACAGAGAAACAGAATACCATTTTTTAAATATTAAAGTTATTGTGGTAGAGCAGAGTTCACTGAGTGGAGTGGAGAAAGGCTAGGAAAACTTCTTCTTATCAGAAATCCCACAGGGCTGGAAAAATCAGAAAAGTTGTTAAACTATCCTCAGTCCTTGTTGAAGCACAGATACAGACAGAAGCATGTTTTGTAGCATTAGGAGTAACCTGGAAATTAGAAAAGGTACTAAAAAATTGAGAAAATGTGAATCTACTGAAAATCCTGATGCAAAATGTTGACTTAATAGCCTTGTTTTTTTAATTAAAAAAAAATAACCAATAAGGGTTTAAGGTTACAATAGAAGAGTTCCTGCTTAATCCATAAAATATTTGATCAGCTATCTAGAAGTCTGGTTTAGCTGAATATGTATTCATCATCTGAAAGGCCTGATGCCTTGGAAACACCAGAAAATTTCTAAGATTCTGGATAACTTTTAGCACAGGTCAGATCTCAATTTAGCTCAATATAGCTGATAATACAGGAGAAAAAAAAATTCTGTGTCCTTAGAGAAGATGACAAATCTAATGATGCATAAGAGAGAACCTGAGACTTCAGCGTGCACACTGAGCCAACAGGAATTAGGCAGAAAATGTGGCTTTGTTGCTGAGTAAAACCGTGAGAGGGTCAGTAGCCTAAGCACTATAGGAGTGTCCGTAGCTGAGGAGAGTTATAAAGCTGATAGCACTCTGTGTGCCAGGATTTTTGGCCCATGTGAGTCACAGACTCTTGCATCTAAGTGGTACAAACAACTTAGAGAAACTTTCAAAGTCATTGCAGGAACAAGAAGAACTAAGAAAAAGATGAAAAACAAAAGACTGTAAACTGAAGCTGTAGCACAGAGCAGTAGCAACTCTGGCTAGAGTAGCAGTTATTTCTGTAGGAAACTGAGCGGGGATCTGTCAGAAAGGATGGGAGTAGTGTGACCTAATTTTAGCTATCCAATAAAATGAGCCTTAATTTGTTGCCTAGGTTTCTCTTATAGTTGATGAAGAGGTAGAGACATCTTCAGATAGTGGTTCAGGTCTTTTATACCAATCTAACATTGATACTTATCCTGGGTGAGATATCTGCTGTCTAGAGGCACCTGTACAGTTTCAATGGCTGTAGTAAGATCATCTGGGACTAGATTAGACATATAACTTTTAGATAGCCAAAGTTAAATGAAATGGTCCCATCCATTTCTAAGTGGTGGTGTGCATTTATAACTTGTGTCTGAGTAATGGTGTCTTCTGCATAGAATCATAGAATCATTAAGGTTGGAGGATACCTCTCAGACCATTGAGTCCAACCATTAACCTAATAGTGACATTTTCACCACTGAACCATGTCCCCACGTGCCATATCTAGACATTGGATGGCTAACCTGATCTCCTTCTCTGACAAGGTGGCCCACTTGTGGATGAGGGAAAGGCTGTAGAGGTTAATCAAGCAGGACCTGCCTGCTACAAGGCTTATAACTCTATATAAGAAACTTCCAATAGTTGACCTGTCTCATATTTGGTATGTGGAGACCCATGTGCTAAAAGTAACACACAGAAAATGACACCAGTGTGACACAGGAGAAAACAGTGATGTAGACAGAAGTTCAGATGCACGCAGGCTTTGCATACACAGGCAGCCTTGTACTGGGAAGTGGCAACCCTGGAAAAAATTCAGAAGTAATGACAGGAATCATGTGTAGTGTTTTCTTTGACTCCTCTCTCCCTAATAAGTATTCAATGAGAACATGGATCTTTCTGTATACTTAAAAGCTCCTCTTCCTTGGCACTTCGATACACACGTAAGAGTAAGTTGGTTCAAGTGGAGCATTTCCCAAACTGAATCCAAATGTGCTAACAGCATGAAGGTTCTCTGATACAAGACCTAAAGTTTCCTGAAAGGCTCCTGATTTTCCACTGACATATTTGGAATAATGATTAAAATTAAAATTAATGGGAAAAAAACCAAACTCAACAATCTGTTTATTAAAAGAATAATCCTTCCATGAGGAAAAGCACTAATGTGGATTAACATGGATTAGTGGTATGATTGTTAAAGATACTGCAGTGAGCTGCAGTTATGGCAACTTTTGTCAAACTGCTGGCTAAAGCAAACATTTGCTAGTATAAATTATATTCAAGTATTCAAGTATTCAAGTAGAATTATGATGCTCTGCTGCCCCTTTTTTTTGTTTCCCATTAGGAGCATGCCCCACTTTTTTTCCTCAGCACAGTCTCAAGGCAGACTTTTGGCCTCCCCTTCCTCAGTCTAGACTTCTCCCATACTCCTCAAATTTTTACTTTTAATTAACATTTGAGCAGTTGTATTTAATAATATATATACTGACAGGGACCTGCAACGTCTTTTTCCAGGCAGCAGCAGGACCTGAACATACTTGCTTCTGGCTGATGTTTACTCTGAAGGACAGATGGCAGCAGCTTTTTTCCCTGCCTTTGCAATGAGTCCAGATCCGCTACAGAATGTTTCAAGAGTGTGCCAAAAGTGCTACCTGTAGTAGCTTGAGAGAAGCTTATTCTGTCCTCATGGACATGGGTTTTACAGGGCTCTGGGAACTGCAAACCTGTTCTTTTATAGAGACCTGATGACCCTCAGTCAAATTCTGCAGGACCGGTACAAATGGCAAGTGAATATTTATTAAAATAAAAAAAAAAGTCTCTCTGCCTTTCCAAGAGTAAAACTACTACCAAATTTCAGGTTTTTCCTGACTGGCCAGAATTTACAGCTAATCTTAAGAATAATCTTGTCATTTCCTCTTAAGCTTATGCATCTAAACCGCAAAATGTAAAAATAGCCAAAAATTTGAAGCATACCATGTCTGCTTATTATATGCAGCATGGTATCTGTGGGCTTGAGTTTCACACATCTTTATGTGCTTTCTGCAATGAGGACATTTAATGTCTCTTTTGAAGAATTTGCCCTTAAAGTCTTTTCAAAAATACACTGAAAGTATTGCAGATAACCAGCTAGTGATTACCCCTTTTTTGATAATGTGCAGATACACTTCAAACAACCTGATGCTAATGATTACTGGCCTAGTATTAAAAGACTACAAAAAGCATTTGTTGCCACAGTAGATACACATGTAGCATTTTTAATTCTGTAAGCATTTCTGGTTAGTGTGGCCAGCCTCACCATCAAATGTGGTAACTGCTGAAAGATGACCAGCCTCAGTGAAAAAAAACTTTGCAGAGAAAGTGTATCAGTTCACCATGCAGCTGCATGGACACTGATGCCAGCTCAGGAGAGAACGTATGGGTAGGAACTAGCAGATGGAAAGTGGAATCATTTATTTCATCGGCATATGCCAAAATAAACTGCTCATGGGTCTGCTAACTAAGAGTTGCCAATATAACAATGATATGTAAGTAGAAACTCACTACTGATAAAGTCTTTTGTTAGTCATTCATAAATTTAAGAATAGAAAACTGAACCCAGATTTAAAAAGAACTCCAAATGTCTGATACCAGAATGTAATTGTTCTCTCAAAATTAAATTCAAAGAAGAAACAGGTCAGAAGCTTGTGCATGAAGATAGGCATGCTGTTGTCAAAGAAATGAAGGTTTAAATTAATGAAGTTGAGTGCCTTTCCTTTTGCTGTCCATGCACATCATCAGCTGTCCTATGCAGCTGGAGTCAGGGTGCCGATAGCTCCAAAATCCAGGCTCTGATTTTGTGCAGACCTAGGAGTGGTTCCTGAAAAGTAAAATTGTCCTATATTTTGAGAATAAATCCAGATTCTGTGATTGGTTTGTCGAAGTAAGGACTCACAAGTGGTTAGCTAAACTAAAAAAAAAATATATTTGAAGTTAAAATCAGAAGTAGCTAGAATATTAAGTAAGATCCTACCATTACACCAGGGCCTATGGATTACTCAACTAATCTGGAATAAAGCTTTCCCTGTAAAAGTAAACTCTCCAAAGTAGGAAATGATATGGAATTTCCTTTGGGCTCAGTACTTGGATCTCAGACCTGGGAAATATATGTGAACACTAACAAACCTAATAGAGGCTCAAATACTACACAGCCTCCTCTAGTGACCCCAAGGTAATCATTCTTTTCCTCAGTGCTTCTGTTGCTACATCTTGAGAATGCTTCTCAGGACTGAGGGGAAAATGTCTCTTTTTAGACAGCACCTCCTAAGTTCCCATCACATTTTCACCCAGCACTGGCATTAGACAAGTTTCAAACTGATCATGTCCAGTTGTAGCTTCTTTATTACTAAGACTGAATAATGCACACAGTTATTCACACATAAATTTAAAAGATCCGTGGAAGCCTGTATCTTACAAGCCTATGGTTTTTGCTTTAGATCTTTCCTTTGGATTCAAATATAGATAGAATGGAGATGTTTGTTACTTCTTTTTCAAAAAGTTGTTACTCAGTTTAGTGATGCTTTTTTTCTACAGCAAGATGAGTAGGAGTTGTTAGTTAAAAGACTTGAGTTTATAATCCAGCATACATGTGACAATGCATATAGTGTACATGAGTAGCTGTGGTTTGGGAATCACTTCTACTGTTTTGTCCATTTTTCACTCTGTTGATATGTGACAATCCTGGCTTGTAGACCCTCTTGGCATGTCAGAGATTGTGAAACTGAAAGTAACAGGGCAATAATTAAATTCAAATAATTTCTGACCAGTCTCAGTATTATTTATACCTTCTGTAACTGTTTCAGCCTGTCACAATTCCCTTTAACACAGCACAGATAAAGAAAATGTAATACTTAATGCAAAGCACAGCACCACTTCAGCTACACACGCAAACTGTGAAAAATTTTCACCTTGGTGTTGCCTTTGTATGTTGCTGAATGAGATTTGTCTTCTGTCTTTTCCAACAATGGATCTATTTTCTCTTTTTTTTTTTTTTTTGGGTCCTTTCGTGTGGATAGGGCGAATTATAGCACATTGGTTTTGGCAGCTATGAAGGAAAATTAGTGTCCCCACATTCAAAGGCCAGTATTTGAAAGAACTGTGTATAGATGAGCCATATATTACCATCACATGAATGGGACAGAACAACACTGTCAAGAAGTGCTGGGAAGGAAAATAGAATATCTTTCTTTCAAAGACTTTGCATTACCACTGTTTCTGTATTTTCATCTTGGAACTTCTTCAGTTCTGTCTTGACCACTGTCAAAGATGTTCTGTTGTTGAAGTCAGACTACTGGTACTTCAGAGATTTTGCTACAATTTAGGGAATACAGAGGAATGTGTCACAGCTTTAGTTATAAGCATATATAGGGGAAAAATAATGTAAATTATCAAGTACACATTGTATGTCATTCTCTAGGAGCTAAAGTACAGTAACAATCTTTAAAACTACAGTATTTCCCAGACTATAAGAGTTTTCACAATGGTGTTACCCCAAGAGGAAAATTCAAACATCATCCAGTAAAATGATTCAACTAAGTATTCTTTTTAAGACCAGTTTGTTTAATTTCACTGTCATGCAGACTAAAGCAGCCTAGATCACCGTAGTCTTAAAGCTTAAACACATGTCAAGCTGGAAAGAGGGCACAACAGCACAAAAATCCTAACAGAACCTGTTAACATTCATAGAGAGTGTGATACTAAGGGATACCATATGTATATATATATATGTATTTACAGGAGAAACATAACGTCACTCTGTCTCTAGGTGAGAAATATGGATGGATATTCACTGACATATGCTTGTCACGGGTGTCTCCCAGAACTGGCGCATCTTGGTCACTGACCCTGACCAGAGGTTACGCCACACCCCCAAAACTTTCCTCTTTCCTTCTTGGTTGGTGGGGAGTGTGTGCAAACCTGGCCTCAGCAGATGAACCTGTGGGCTATGGCCTCCCCCAGGCCGAACCTAGCCAGAGATGATTTTCAGGACAGCTGCTGGATTTGGCTTTCTTGTGGATACATTATTCTGCCTTAGTCTTGTTTACTTGTCCCTAGACCTGAGGAAATTGAACAGTAGTGTCACCATTTTCATATCTCAAGTTCCATTAGGCAGCTTAAATCACAGTCCAAAGTCAGGTCAAGGTCACAGTCAGGTCAAGGACGGGTGGGCTTCGGTGGTCTCAGCCTCTTTATATGGTTTTGCTGTAATGGGCAAAACTGCTTCATATCAATGTTTAAGCTATTACCCGTAACATTTCAGTCTCTGACAGCCCTGATGTGCCCAGAGCCCCTGTGAGGCTTTGGACACAGTGCCACACGACAGACACCCTGAGCCCCACACTGCAGAGTCCTGGCTTCGGAGGGCGGGCTATGTGGGGCATGAGGAATTGGCCAGATGGACACAGCCAGTGAGTTTTGGTTAGTGGCTCCGTGTCCAGGTGGAGGCCAGGGACGAGGGGTGTCCCGCAGGGCTCTGCCCTGGCGCGAGGGCTCTTCAGTGGTTTCACCAATGACACAGAGTGGATGGAGCTCCCCCTCAGCACGGGGTTTGCAGGGGACAGGAAGATGAGCAGGGCAGGGGCTGAGTAGAAGGAGTTGAATATGCTGATGGATGAAAAGCTCAGCATGAGCCGGCAATCTGTGCTCACAGCCCAGAAAGCCACCCATATGCTGGGCTGCATGGAAATGGGCGAAGAGCAGCAGATCGAGGGAGGTGATTCTGGCCCTCTACTCCATTTTTGTCAGAGCCCACCTGGAACACTACATCTATGTCTGGGAGCCCCAGCATAAGAAGGATGTGGACCTGTTAGAATGAGTTCAGAGGAGAGCAATAGAGATGCTCAGAGAGCTGCAGCACCTCTGCTATAAAGACAGGCGGGGCAGAGAATGTGTTCTAATCCAATTAGGGACAGATGCCTCTGCCTGAACCAAGGCTCAAGTGACCATATGATGACAACATGGAGATTTTATTTAACATGGATTTTATTTAACAAGAAATGTGAAGTACCAGGATAGAAAGATATAGGAAAGAGGTCTCAGAGAGAAAGAAAGACAGGAGAAGATAATCAGATGGAACTAGAGGATCTTTCAGGCCCTTCCCAATCCAAAACATTCTGTGATTCTAGAAGATGTGTGGATGTATATTTTAACTTGATATTATTATTATCATCAATATAATAATAATAATAATAATAATGGTTATTATTTACTACTGCTATTTCTGCTTATTATTATTATTTCTAGACTTATTTTGATTTTCATTAGTATTATTATGTACTACTACTACTATTTCTTTATCTTTGTATTCTTATTATTTTTCTTCCTTTACTTATTTTTTACTACTATTACTATTTCTTCTACATCATCTTATTCTTCTTATCCCTATTCTTGCTCTTATTATTATTTACTACTACTATTTCTTCTTCTACATCATCTTCTTCTTTGTCTTCTTCTTTTCTTCTTCTTCTTCATCTTCTTCTTCTTCTTCTTTTTCTTGTTCTCGTTCTCATTCTTGTTCTCATTCTCATTCCCATTCTCATTCTCATTCTCATTCTCATTCTCATTCTCATTCTCATTCTTACTTAGTAGTACTATTTCTTCATCTTCGTAATCTTATTATTCCTAATATTCCTAATTCCTGGCCCCCTCAGGATGCTGGGCAGGCTGCAGGCCAGCCACCAGCTGCGGGGCCTGGCCTGGTGCTGGCAGTGGGCATTAATCTTCCAGCTGTGGCGCCAGGCAAGGGCAGCAGAACAGGCTGCACAGTGCCTGCAGAGTCTGTCTGACATTGGAGGGGTGTTTCTTGTGGGGAGCTGGCTGCCACCTGAGGGCCTGGGCTCCCAGCTGGGGAGCTGAGCAGCTGGGGCAGCTGCAAAGGGCAGGGCCTGCCTCTGGCACCTGCTCCTTGAAGGCAGGAAAAACTGGACGTCTTGTGGCGGCTTGGGCTTTCAGATGGGGAGGCAAGGCCCAGAGCGGCACTTGGGGGCACGTTTCAGATGCCTGGTACTCAACCCAAGCCTCCCGAGGGACAGGCACTGGGAGTCCGTCTTCTGCAAAAACTCCCAGTCTTTGCTCCCTGTCTTCTTCTTCAGACAGCTCGAGGACGCTCAGTTCATCCAACTTGTCCTCCTGCAGCAAGGGCTTGGCCCTGGTGCTGTGGACACTCACGTGTTCCCAGTTGTCCTGCATGAGTTCTTTATAACTATCATTTTCCCAGTGGGACTGCACAGAAGGTCTGTTAACATGGTCTTTGAACACCTCCTGGCCAATGGAGTCTTCCTCTTCAGAAAGCTCTTGGCCAATGGACTCTTCCCAATCAGAGAGTTCTTGATACCTACTGACTTTGTGGGGCAGCTTTTGCTCACTGTACTCTTCCCAGTTAGACAGTTTATGGGAGCTACTGACTTCTCCTTGGGAAAGCCTTTTCTCTGTGCATTCTTCCCAGTCAGAAAATTCTGGGTAGCTCCTGGCTTCTCCTGGGCACAGCTCTTGCTCTCTGTGGGCTTCCCCTTGTGACAATTCCTGATAGCTACCAACTTCTCCTGGGGACAGCTCTTGCTCCATGGAGGCTTCACCTGGGGATGATTCTTGATAGCTACCAACTTCTCCTGGGGACAGCTCTTGCTCCATGCAGGCTTCCCCTGGGGACAATTCCTGATCGCTACCAACTTCTCCTGGGGACAGCTCTTGCTCCATGCAGGCTTCCCCTGGGGACAATTCCTGGTAGCTACCAGCTTCTCCTGGGGACAGCTCTTGCTCCGTGCAGGCTTCCCCTGGGGACAATTCCTGGTAGCTACCAACTTCTGGGGACAGCTCTTGCTCCATGAAGGCTTCCCCTGGGGACACTTCTTGGTATTTGTTCATTTCTTGTTGGGAAAGCTCTGGGTCTTCATCATCGTCACATGGGGAAAGCTCAAGCTCCTCAGCCAAGGTGCCCTCCTCACTCTCTTGCTCTGCCAGGACTGACACCCTCTCTGCCTCCTCCTGCTGCTCACTAAGCGCCTGGGCTTCCTGTGGGCTGGGCGAGGGGCTGGGGACACAGCAGGGGCTGTGTGGGGCAGAGATTGGGCTCTCTTCCCTTTCCTCTGGAGCTGCTGCTTCTAGTTCTGCAGCCATGCTTTGCTCCAGGTCCCTCTGTTCCTCTGGCTGCTGGCCAGATGCCTGGACCTCAAGCAAAGCCTGACTCACGATCTCACAGCTGATGCTCTGCGCAAAGTCCTGCAGAGCCTGGCTGCAGCCTGGGGGACTGTGTGGGGCAGGGACTGGGCTCTCTGTCCCCGCTGATGGCACCTCCTCACTACAGACAGGAGAAGCTGGTGTGTTTTCCACCTCGGTATCCAGAGGCTCAGGGGGCTCCTCCTCAGCAGCTCCAGCCAGGGCAGCAACAGCTGCTGGCTCAGCCTCCATGGGACTTCCTGGGGCAGGAGACGTGCTGGGCAGCTCACGGGCCACCTCTCCTGAGACCTCAGTGCCCACACTGCTGGGAGAGCTGGGCCTCTGCTGGGCACAAGTCTGGCCATCCTTATTGTTCTCTGTGTGCAAGGGTTTGTCACCACTCTTGTAATTGACTCCTTCTCCCCATTGGGATAGCCCCTGGCTGCTCACACTTTCTTTCTCTTGGGACAGCTTTTGGTCACTCCCGTCTTTTTGCCATTGGGCCAGCTCTTGGACATTGTCGTCTTTCCCTTGGGATAGCTCCTTGTCGCTGTTGTCTCCAACTTGGGACAACTCTGGATCTCTCTTGTCCACTTCCCATTCGTACATGTGCGGACGGCCTTGCACATCTTCCAAAAGAGACAGTTCCCGGTATCCCTCACCTTCGCGCTGGGACAGCACTTGGCCTGTGACATCTTCTTCCCACTGGGACAACTCTTGGTATCTGTCATCGTCTTCATCCCATGGGTACAGCTCCTGAACTGTCATGCTTTCTTCCCTATGGTACAGCTCGTGCTGTGTCCCATCTCCCCACTGGACTCTCACACCTACCTCCCACTGGACTGTCACTTCTTGCCGTTGGTAAAACTGTTGGACTCTCACTTCTTCCCATGGGCAAAGCTCTTGGCCACTAATATTTCCGCATTGGGAAAGCTCTTGATCCACATTGTCTTCCCACTCTTCATCCGTGTTGACAAAGGCCCCCTCCTCCTCAGTCTCCGACAGAGGCAGGACTGAGCCACCCTCTGCCCCCACCCACTGCCCGCTGAGGGTCTGGTCTTCCTGCCAGCTGGGCAAAGGGCTAGGGGGCTGGGAGTTGGGGTTCACCTTGTCCTCTTCCATCTCAGACCTCTGGGACAGAGGGGTCCTGGAAGCTGCTTCCCCCTGAGAGAGTGGCTCTCATGGGACTGGGCACCCCAGGGCTCTGCGCCCCTTAAATATGGGGCTCTGCCATGTCACAAGGGCCTCTGGGCACCACAATATCCCACATCACCGAGGGCCCTGAGAAAATACGCCTGTGTCACAAAGGGCCACACCTGGCACCCATTCAACAGCCAAACCCACTGGAACTGTGGGCTTCTAGCCCCCTCATAACTTTATGATCCAGTTATTAAAATTATCAGAAATGCCTCTGCCCGAATTAGGTGCAAACAAGACCATATACCAAAGTGAATAGTATGGGTTTTATTCAACAGTAAATGAGAGCGAGACGGAAAGAGAGAGAGAGAGAGAGAAAGAAAGGAAGAGAAAGAAATAGAAAAGAGGTGGGGACGAGAAAGAAAGTAACAGAAACAAATTAAGTAGAAAATATCACCACTCCGTGGATCTCAATGATGTCCCATTGATGCTCTCCATGAGGGCTTTTTGATGGTGTGGGTGCCCCAAAAACATGGAGTTTGGTGGATTGATATACACTTGGGCCAGGTGGGAAGGCCCGGGTACCTCCCCTTGCAGGGGCAAGTTTGACACAGTCTGTTGCAGATCTCTCTGAATCTGTTGCATCACTTTGCACCGTGCACATTGGTCTGCTGCAAGGCCTCAGCAATGAGTCTGGGGAGAGCTTTGTGGGTCTTTGATCGATTGTGACACCTCCTCAGCTGCCCCTCATGTGCATGTCCCATGGATGTGGCCTTCCTGGGATGGGGGGTTTTACAGCTGAGCCAGTTTGAGCAAGGGAGGATGGATCACTGATGTGCTGGGAATTCAGTAGCCTTCCCCAGAGTGGGGCATGACTAGGGAGCTCCTCAGCTTTATTTCACCATGCAATCCCAAGAAGCTATAATACCTTTGGCGGGACTGACATTTACAGAGTATGTGACAGGAAACTGTTAGGTATTGATAATATGCCATTATACATATTATAAATTTTGCAACTATTCCGTGTTCAATACCTTTCCTGAAGGAAAATTTGCAACTGGGTAATTCTCAAATGACTGGCCTTTAGCTTTTGGCATTTATCAACGTAACATCAGTGTTACATTTAGTCATGGGGAAAGAAGTTGCTGTAAACAGTCTCTCAAAACAGGGATCAAGGGCAGAATTGATTTAAACTGACCCTGACAATGAAGTGGTCTCGTTACAGGGCTCTGCAGCCAGGGCCCATTAAAATAATCGGGTGCTTTTTCCTTGATGTTTCTGAGATACTGAAACTTTGTCAGCATTGAAATGCAGTGAACTGCCAGGAGTGTATTTGTAGATGGCAATGACATCTCTTTCAATATTGTTCCAATTCCACTGAGTGTAAAACACAAAAGTATAGGTTACTCTGACAGATTTACGCAAAGAAAACAAAAAGCTTAGTAACTCTATTATCTGCCCCTTTTATTTTCATTTTTCTCTGGCATCTCTAGGGTTTCCAGATACAACAACTTCTAAAGGGGCTACTCTTCCAAGAACAATTTTCTTAGGGGGTAAATGGAAGAAGAATATACCTGTAACATGAATTTTTAAAATTTCCAGAGAGAAAATACTTTTTTCATCTCTTCCAGGAAATGTTTTTTGTAATGCAAACATTCGACCTTTGAATCAGTTCAAGATAATTGGTCGCCTGCTGTTACTCTGGGAATTACCCTTTCAAGATGCTAGGGAAAATATTTTCCAAGTGGGATCAGGCAGGTACTACAACAGGTTGCCCAAAAGGGGTGTGGGGCCTCCATTCAGCTCATCTGAGCAAGGTACTGGGCAGCCTGAGCTGATATTGCAGGTTGTCCTGCTCTGAAGAGATTCTTGGATTGGGTGTTGTCCCACACCCCCTTCTAAACTCAGTTCTTCTCTTAATCTATTATTTTGAGGACTTACACAGAAAGTGCTGATTTCTTCATCTCTTGCACTTCAGTTGACAACAGATCCCCGTGCTCAGGGACATTTATTGTCTACTTGAGCATGGGCCTTTATTAATTAGTAAAATAAAATAACTGACTGAGAAGGAGGAAATGAGGATTTTTACAGTATGTGTGATTTGAAAAGTGGGGCACTTTTCATTTGACCTTAAGTAAGCACTGAATAATTGTGGTTATCAATAATAAAAAGTGAATTTCTTTTCAAAAACTACTTTTGTAGCAGCCTAACACAAGTTTCTTGAATGGGTTTAGCTCTGATCTACATATTCTTGAGAACAGAAAATGGTCATTGCCTCTTAATAGCTTGGATGCCAAAATACTTTTTTGTACTTACTGTTCTGACAGCAGTTTCACATGGTCAGAGGTATTAGAAATTTGAAATCAGCCCTGGTACAGAAAAAAACCCAAACAAGTTCATGCTTTTCTTTAGCTGAGGCATGATCTGGATTTTTCTTTCTGTCCAGGTAGTGGGTTTGGACCACAAAATGCTGATCCACAGATAGAACTAACCCAACCTGTAGGACTTTTCCTATCCAGATTTTTTCTCGACCCATTAGGTTGTAAACTGCTCAGTTGCAGAAAATGTCATTGTGTATATTCCTTGGAGAGTCAGAGACCTGGTTCCATTATTTGGCTCATTTTTGTGGTTTTCTTTCAGACCTCTCAACATTTGTTTCTTGCTGGCTGAGTCTCTGGGGATGTAGAAAACAAAGACCAGCACGTTTTTTTGCCTTTAGCAATGAGCAGCACTGTGGCTTCTCTGGTTACCGTATGTCCCAAAAAGCAGATGCAGGGTGCCAGATGATGCAATGACATGCACCATGCTACTGGCTGAATAAAAGTGTCACACAGGCTTCAACTGCACCACTTTCTTGCCTGCAGGTCTACACTCTTATTCTTCCTCAGTTTTATGCATTCAGAGTTAAAGTTTGTGGGGCACAACTGAATGCAAAGATCTAATTCTCTCAGTTTGACTGAGAGACTGAAATTAGGATCATATTTGCCATAGGCTGTCTTAGTAGTCTGTTAAGAAACAGGCTTTTTCAGGAGAGTGTTAGGGCTGAGCTGCGTAAGAGGCATCCCCTTCTCTTTCAAGAGGGGGCTAACAATGAATACATTTCTGATTAAGGTACCTGGCTAGCTACTCAGGATTAGGCAAGATGAAACCAGACAGAGCACAAATGCTAACAAGGCCAGCCCTAATCCAAACAGTCTGAATCCACAATTTAATTTTCCTAGGAGTCATGCAGACCCAGCCTGTTCAACCTTTTTTCTGTGCTTCTGTCCTTCAATTTTCATATGCCAATGGCATTGTCCTTACTAGCAATGTGTGGGTTCCTACTCCACAATAATTATTTTTCTTTTATGGAGGAGTTAACAGTAGCAGCTACCTGGCATGTCTCAAGGTCCAAACCTGCCCAGAGGCAGGAGCCACAGACCATAGATGAACAGATGCATGGAATAGTTTTTGGAGACAGAGCAACAGACAGGCAGAGAAGAGGAAAAAAAGAGATGCTAAACTGAGGAGATGAAAGATAGGAAGAAGAGAGGAAGATGAGGGATGATAGAAAGTCTTGAGTTGTGCAAATATGCATCTGGGCTTTTGGGAGACATGTAGAACCCCTAATTCCTGGCAGCATCCACAGCTGTGTGAAGTCTGCCTTGGTTCAAGTAAGTGATCAGTGTATCACCCTGTACTCCAGCCCTTCCACCCTGTTACAGAATGGAATCCAGCAGTAGCTCAAAAATCATCCATGAGATTCAGAGCCTGATCTGGATTTTATTCTGCCCTGCAAGTATGGAGTGACAAAATAATTTGGAAGTACAGAAAAAGTAAAATATGGGAAACTTAAAAGAACGGAGAAATGCAAAGCTGACTAAAACCAGAAAGGTGAATTACAGCTATTATGCTTGGATTCTGTAGGAATTTCTTATTCCTCTTTTGGTTATGTATTTCCCGTTTATGTATCTAGCTGTCATTTTGTAAATATTTAATAATTGTCCACTAGTCAATACCAGGTGCACCTTGCTAGCCTCCCACACTTCTGGGGTCAGAGAGCTTTCTCTACCTCTTGTCAGCTTTATCAGTTGTTACCCACATTTTTTTTTTCCTGGAAAAGATTTCAATCTGTTGCAAAGCAGTCCTGCAGTGGGACTCCTCCTATCCTGCTGAAGCTTTGTATGCATGAATAACTGCAGTGGATCTGGTGCATTCCTTTTCACTGCTGAGGCAATATTTGGAGCCATTTTGTATCTCATTAGAGACACACAGAATCTCTTAGCATTTTAAATTTCAGTGTTTTCTAGAAGATATTTTACTTCTTTCATAATATGCAAGGAATTAATATCCTGGATTTATATGCCAGACTGGCAAATAGAAAAGGGAATGGGGTCTAGCAATAGTGTTTCAGTTTTTGTCTTATAGGTTTCCTAATTTTTCTCTGACCATTTATCTTTGTGTATGATTATTCTATTATAAACCTTGTCATGATACCAGAATAATTTTATAAATATGCAATTAGAGGTGGGCCCAGTTCAGCCTGAACATTCGTGTGTATGTTTGTGTGTTTATCTTTTCATCTGTGTATAAGGTTCATTTCCAAGGAATCCAAACCTGGATCTGAGTCCAAAGTCATCAAATGGTCCCTGTCATTGCAGAAGGCTAAACCAAAACAGCTGAGCACAACTTTGAAGACATTTAGATCCTAAATCCTGGTCCAAATGACTAGAATTCCTTTCCTTCTCCTATCCCTTTAATCTAGATTGAAGATAAGATCTAGGGAGCATGGGAAAAAGAAAAGACAGTATCAACAGTTGATATTAATTGCCCTTTATCAATCCCTGAAGAGTTCTCAAAATACATAAACAATCTGCTCTAAGTAACAACATTAATAAACTAAATGTGAGAAAGAAGAAAAGCCAGTAATTATAGCAGAGTTTAAACATCACATCTGATAAGTAACAAAGACCTCTAAATTAAACAAATAAAAAAGATAAAAACAGAAAACATAGTAAAGAAAAAAAAATCAAAGCATTGTCCTAAATGGCATAGAGGTCACATGAATTAAATACCTCTAATGTCTTTCCAGAAAGAAAACATCATTAAAGAACTGAAGCCTTGAAGATCTGAGTTCTAAATTAATTCTTCATTGACATTTAAAGTGCTTCCCCCTCGCTTCTATCCCAGCATTTTTCCTAAGGCCTCTTGCTTGACCCATAAAAACCATGTAATTGTCATAAACAAAAAATAAACTTTTGACCATTTATGGAAGATTAGAGCATTGTAGGAAATAGGTGGATTATGAAAGTCTTATGCCAAGAGTATGCTCAAGGTCTGAGAGAGGCTCTTTATATGGAATATATATGAAATATATGGAATTTATTTGTTATTTATTGCAATTATGCACTGTGTTTGCTAACCGGTTATATTTATTAAGTGTCAACTACTAGCAGATTCATTTGATTTAAAGGTAAAATATCTGTTAATTTTTCATGGCAGGTCTGCAATGTAGTAGATCCCAAATTTTTGCCAAAATGATCCCAGTCAGCACAATTTGCAGAAGCTTGTGGTGTCTTAACCTGACCCAGCTTTTTGGGTTAGAGATAAGGTTGCCGAATTGTATCATACATGATTTATCTTTAACTGAACTTGAATGGACAGATACCTTAAACCCACTTTTATTTAATTCACCCAAGGCTTTTGGGCAGGCAGCTGTTCAGCAACCTCTGCTATCACTTCCTTCTCCCTACTGCTGAAATCTCCTCACCTTCATTCTTGTTGTTTTATATGGCTAATATTCTTGTCTTTCATCAGTCACTTATAACAAAGTGAGGCAGTGGTGTTTATTATACTTTACTCCAGGTTAGCAAGTATGTTTTTTCTGGTTTTGCTTGCATTTACTATTAAGAAGTTACATTTTTATGCAACCCTACAGTAATTTCATTAAGATGAAACACTGGGGGCATTTCCATTGAGATGAAAGATATGTCAGAATTTTAAGACTGTTTCTCATGTGGTTCTTCAGTGACATATATTTTTTCCTGTTAAAAAGAAAAAAAAAGGAAGAAGAAAAGAAACCCCAACAAAGGAAATTGGCCTGAGGAAAATGCCACTGAGATACTGTTAAGAAGTCTGACTTAAAGCCAAGCAGCATATGCAGGGCGACTACTCAGTCCACCCATTGTGCCTACAGCCACAGGGGGCTGAGAATAATACCCTATGAGATTTTACTAGAATTGTGGTAAAAAATACTGGTATAGCTGCCTCTCTTTTTGAAATGAAAACCTTAGTTTTTACTTTAACTTATACTATCTTCTTTGACATAGATTTTTATTTCTATGTTGACACTTCATCATTATGCATTCAAAGAAGTGCTGTGAAGAAAGTGCAGCCTACTCCCTAGCGTACTGCAAAGTTAATTGTAACCTGGGTACCACTTTTTCCAGTGCGGGTGATGAGGGGCCAGTGAGTCCATGGCTGCAGAAGTTATGGCCATGACGCATATACTAGTTAGTTCTTTTACCAGAATGCAGCCTATGAAGATCTATTTCAGTCTAGTCTAATTCAGAGCTATTTTCAGACTGTTTTGAGTTGTACTAAGGAAAGACCACTTTCAGGCATAGGGCAGAATTAGGAAGGTGAAAAGAAGAATCACCTTTGTTCATTTTTAACTCTCCTATTCTAAGAACAGTGTGGTTTACCAGAGAATCTGATCCATGTATCACAGTTTTTCTTTTCCTTTCAATTAAAATAAGGAAATTATTTAGGGCTATCTGATAGCTTGGAAGTGTGGAAGTGCAAAGCATGCTGTGCTGGCCTGTCTCCCATGAAACATACCCTTTAAAGGGCAGAGACCTAGTGTAATCACTGCCTGCTCACCCCACTGAGGTGGCCAAAGCAGACAGTGGTTCCTGATATCGTGAGCACAGCCCTGGTCTTTGCTGGTGGCAGTGCACAATACTCTGCCTCTTGCTCCAGGGTTGGAACAAATCTGCTGTTCAGCCTTAAGAAAAGGCAAGTTTGTTAGCTAGAGTATTATCTACAACCTTCAAAATAAAACTTGTTATTATATTGTCACAGAATGCCTGTAGATTTATGAGGCCTTGGGAATACAATAAATTAATCGCAGTAGTACTTGTTTGTTTTTATAAAGATTTACAAAACAAGTAATAAAGTGTTGATGTGATTTTTTTTTACTTCGAAATCCATTAGATATTGTTCTGAGTCTAGTTTTCTTTAAAATGAGCTGTTCTAGAATGCATCTAGAGTCATGAGTTGGTTGAATGTGATTAGGATTTCAGGAGTTACAGTCACAAGTCAAAAATCATTAGATCCTAAATTTAATCTTCATTGTGTTTGTTCTTTAGCTACAATAGTAATCTATAAATTTTACAAAAAATACATGCTACAATTTATATTTTTACAAAAGGCCAGCTAGGGGGGGAAAAAGGAGGATTATTAAAGGGAATAAGCACTGACTTACCAATAAAATAAATGGAAATATCATAAATGGAAATATAAAATAGTTTTACTTTATCTCTTGAAGTAATTAATAATTTAATGGAAGCTTTGTATTTTAGAACTCAGATGTTTTTTATTAGGACTGCTAAAATGCTTAACAAACCATTTCATCATTTGTCAAATTGCATCCAACTGCACTAACTAATAAAATATTCGTTTTCAGTAGTTCTGAAGAGGTATGAATTCAAAAGCTGATGTACTAATCATTCTTCAAAATGTAATTCTGTTCCTATTCTACATTTCACTTTACACTAAAAAACACCATGTCTTACACCTAAAACACACTGAAACTACAGGCATCCCCGCACGCTCCAGCAACAGCAGCCTCAGCTCCTGGGGATGCCTGCTATCTCCATGCTACATTGCCTCTTGAAGGAGTCTGTTTTCTCAATTGATGACATTGCACAGCTTTTATTTTTGTCAAGGCTTTTTCTGTAGAGTGACATGATGTGGAATAGAATAACCTGATGAAATACAGTAAGTTAATAACAGTGCTGTACACAGAGCACCTTTCATCATGACAGATCCCAAAGAGTTTTACTTAGACTGTACATATAAAAATCATTCTTCACCCACCACTGAAATGCAGTTACTGTTACAGAAGAATAGGGTAACCATACCATGCCAGGAATAACAGCTTTTTTTGAGTAACGGCAATTAAGAAAACCATCTTTGTATGAAACAATAATGGGATTACTTAGGGACGCTGGATCTAATTACTAGCATTTGCATTTGGTCAACGTGTTTGAAGGATTTCTTGTAAATATATGAATCAGTAATAGGAATAGGGTATCCATAAATATTTAATTTGCCACAAGTTCTTGTGACTTTATTTCTCCTTTTCTCAGAAACAGCACCTTAAGCAGCAAAAAAGAAGAAAAAAACCATATATTTAAGAATTGCTTCAAAATTTACTCAAAGAAGGAAATGCCATTTAGTCATGAACAGTTGGCTCTAAAATGTTCACATTTTTGTCCCAAATACAGGACAATTCTAATTCTTCCATCTGGTGTAATTCAACAAAGAAACAATTTTGGGTGTTGTTGCAACCTGCAGAATGTAAGGGTAACCCCTGTTCTTTTAATAGATCCTTTGGGGCAGATTAGAGTGAACAACAGTGAATAATTGGTTTTTGTAAATATACACATGTATGGTTTATTATGGAACAATTTGGTTGCAAAGGAAAGTAGGTATATAGGCATTTTGGTTATTATTGCCTATAGTTACGTGCAGAAAATCGTGCTATGAAAAGCCAGTGTCCATGAAGGAGACAAAGGAGTCCTGCAAGTTTATTTGAATAAAAGGAGAGTCCACTGGGGCATACGCTCATGGGGTTTCTCGAGGTTTTGGAGGACGCAGCCTCCTTTGATCCTAAACTCCCAGCCACATGTTGCCCTCTTCCTTTCCCCATTGGCTGAGGTACTAGGAAAGTACAGCCTTCCCAAACCGCCTACCACATATTCCCCCCTTGAACATGTAATTTTCCTCCAAAGTTCACAAATTCAGGCTGTCTGGGTCCTGCAATAGATTTTGTGCAGACTTATTTATCTATTGCCCTAAAGTTCAGGAGTTCAAACTGTAGACAAACTGTCTGGTTTCTATAACAAACTTGTGCAGCATGAGGTTGGTAGAGACATTAAGACCCATTTCAAAGACATTAACACCCATTTCTCCTAAAGACCCTCACCCATCAAATTGTTTGTAAAGACATTAGGACCTATCTTTCCTATCAGTAATACAACAGCATGAATGCATTGCGATATGAAAGTACATCACCCAAGAACATGCACAAGGGAAAAGAAAGAGAGAGAAAGGACAAGAGTGTGAAGATCTCACCAGCCATAGGCTGCACAGTGAGACCTGATTGCTTCACAGTCTTGGTCGAAGTGGTGGTCACAAACTGGATCTGTTGGGTCATGGGAGAAGTCCCAAAGAAGTGGTGGGGAGAAATCCCCAGGAAGATCATGAAATGCAAAATCTTCTGGGTCTATCCACTCAGGTTCTGATGGGAATGCCCAGGTAGCTCCCTCAGGGTGGGGGCACATGGGGAATCCTTGACACCTTCTAAGACAACACTGCTGCCCATCACACCAGCACAGCTGAGTCGATTATGGCCCATTATGGCCATTAACAGAGATGAACACTCTCAGGCCACAGTCAATGCCCCAGTACTTCCCCGGGGTGGGGAGGAGAGGGAGCCTCACAAGGTAGGACAACTCAGCATGGCAAGAGGCACCTGCCTGACTCCACAGAACCCTCTCCTGTCTCACTCATGGCCCATCCTTTACCCTCTGTCTTTTCAGATCAGAGGTTTAGCCGCTGAACACCAAAAGTTCACCTCCTCCACCTCAACAAAGCACCCTGGCATCTCCACAACTGGGGGATATTTTGAGTCATTATCCCTTAACAGTTCAATCTCTCACATGTAGGTTCAGGTAGAATCTTGTCACACCGAAATCTGAGTCCCAGTGCCATTCAGTGTAATAGAATGCTGGCAGTGGCAAGACTGATGCTATATTTGCTCTCAATGGTTCATGATACAACATGAATACATTGATCCTGGGAATATCAGACCAAATGGAACTGTGAGCCATAAGCACTTACAATACAGATTTATCACTCTTGACTTAAAAAAGCAATTAAAGTACCATAAGTTATTCAATTCATGGTGATTGTGCAGGGTTTTTAGCCTTTACTAGTTACAAAGTCATTGAAAAGAACAAACATTTTCCTTTGCAGATTAAGTCCATTTGCTGCAGGCAGCACCACTCCCCATCAGTGGGCTCAGTTAATGTACTGCACATTTTGCAGCCTGATCATTCTTGCTACAATTATTGAAAAATGGAAATGATTATATGAAGATAGCTAGGGAGAGATAGAAGAATCATAGCATCCTCTTTTTCTTTATACCCACTGCAGCATGAAAATCAGCATCAGTGACATTTATGACACTGTATAGATAGGAAATCTAGCCAGATGTGAGAGAAGAATTTGTTTGATGCTTCTCAAAAACTTAAAAAATTATTGTAAATTCACTGGAAGAGAACAAGTTGAAGAGTTAAAAATGAAAATAACGGTTCATGGCAATAAATTAAGCTGGTGATGAATTACCCATACAGTGTCATAGGCATTAGTCTCATTGCATGTCATTATTGATTCAAAGGAAAAGGATAACAAAACTACAGTAATTAGGTTTGGAAACTGAAATAAACATGAAGGAGGCCAGAAGTAATAATAAAGTCCACACTAAAAAGTAAGGAATATGGATTGGAAGTATTATACTGGGTTTCAGTATGAAAAAATGCAACCTAATATAACCGAAGAATCTAGAATTTATGGATATCAGCAAAAAGGAAAGATAATAATGATGGACAGTGATTTGGATATGTGTAATATGATCTAGTGCCTAAAAGGTGTGTTTCAGGGCTAGACACTCATAGGAGAAGGCAGTAAGGGGCAGCAGGGGCTGAGTTACAAATCGACTTGAAAAACTAAACCTACCTGCAGCTCTGACAGGAGAGCCAGCACTGCTAGGTAATAGCCATGTAGGGCTCCTAAGTTTGGTACACTTCTAAAAAGTGTAAAGCATCACTCTTATGAATTTTCTTGCCCACTTCTATAAGGAAATTCTCACATCCTCTCCCTCCTTCAAGCCTCACTTGAATATCTATTTCACTGATATCACAAAACTTACCTTCAAATTAAAATTGTAAATCTATATCCCTTATCTCAGATTTTGCTCTCATTCCAATCCTCCATTCTGGGAAAAAGCCATCCAGGTTGTAGAAAAGGGAAATAAATCATTTTAATAGAATTTTTGCCAACTCTACAGAATTCTGCAGCTTGAAAAACCTCACAGCAAAGATAATACTGGAAGGGTGAAGCATGCAGTAATTAAGGCTTTAGTCAATGATCAGGAATGCTTCAATTCATACCCTACCGAGGCCTGAATCACCTATTTGATCCCAGCATTGTTCTGCCTCTCATTCCTCAATCTTAAAATGGATTTTAAATGGCTGTAATAGTCCCTCTATATATTACAGGAGTCTTGTGAGAATAAATATGCCACAGATGGTAAAGTACTCAGACATTAAAGTCCTGAGGGCCAGAGGAAATCAAAAGTTGTATCTTTGTATCTGACTTTGGAATCGTTTGAAACTGAGTGCACAAAGCTTTCAGAGAACATGCTAGACACAATTGCCTAACTTACAGCATGTATTTTATTCAATTAATTAAATTTCCATTATGCTTATGAATTGTCCACGAGTGGTTTAGGAGCACAATTCCCACCCCATCAGGAGGAGAGTTTAGTAGAAGGCAGGCATTGTGGCATTGCAGCAGGGTGAGCAGCACACAGCCTCCCCCAGGACCAGCCTCCCAGCTCTCCACCATCTGTGCAACTCTGACTTCCACAGTTCGTGGGTTTTGATAGATGTTGTTCAGTTGATTGTTCCCCACATGCACACTTCTCTGTTTTTTTTTTTTTTTTTGATGTTTTGAGGAATGCTCTGAAGCTCACTAGAGAGCTGAATACCCCAATAGAAATGATGGGATGTTTTTCTCAGAAGATAAACAAAAATGAGCCCGTTACCATCAAGCTGTTGCAAATATGGATGGAATTCAGTGAATATGTCATCACCCAACAAGAAGAATCTCAGCATCAGCCAGCTGACCTAATGTATTTTATCAGTAATACTCTGTGTGTGGTAGTGCTTATCCATATGTTAGCTACTACATTTATAACTTGACCTATTTTCTGTGACTAGACAGGATCTATATTCGAGTGAATTTGGGGTATGGTGTAAATATTTACAAAAATTTACGAACAGGGACTTGCTTTTTACCTGTGAATACTCTATCTGTGTTTCTAATCTGGACCTGCTTTTTCCAGTAATAGACTTCCTGTGTTTTCAACACTCTCGTTTGACCAAAAGATATCTTTTTCTTGATAAAATCTGTTTTCTTTATGCCACGTTTTAATCAGAAAAAGGGTCATTCATGCTCAAGATCACTTTCTTGTTACACAAAACTGCTAGTGACCAACACACTTATTGTTACTAACTAATTCTTACATCAAGCTTTGAGATCATTATCCCCTCACTGAGCTACACGTATGTGGAAGCAAAAGCAGGCAGAATATGCAATATTCCTCCAGGCCACAAAGAAATCATTAGCAGAAGACAGATTAAGATCTTGATTCCTTGTCCATTATTTACATGATGCCTTTTCTTTGCTAACTTCCCCTGTTGTTCAGCACTCTAATACAGTACAGTACTTCTTAGAGCACTCATGTTTTGGCCCAGTGTTTCAGAGGAACATAATAACTGCAGTAATAACGGCTGAACCCTTTTGGGTTTCTTGCAGAGTCCAAGAGAAGAACTGAAATAGAGATAAAGCACAGCTCTGGGAATGCGGCATGGTTTTGAACCTCAGTAAGGTGAAGCTGCCCAAACAGATCACTAACTGTAGCTAACTAGCCTCTTCCAGCTTACTGGAAAAGAAACCTCACAGTTGTTTCATAACCCCAGCAAATCTGTCTTATTTTACAGAAATAAGCCTGAATTACCCCCCTTTAATTTGAATGCTGTTTTTGTTCTAGGAGAAATGTTGACTTCTTCTACAGGAAAATATCTGTGAAAATCTACAATGTGATATATAGTTCTTTTTTTCAGTTTTTGTTAAAAAAAAAAAGAAGGAGAAAACTTTTAGGTCTTGGCTACTTTTTTACTATTAAATATGTCTTGGCACTTGCCTAGATTATGGAGTAATCGCTTGCACAACAGCATCCTTTAAATAGGTCAGCCAAAACTCTACATCCAAATACACTCTAAGCATTGCTCAGATCTCACACTTTTACAGTTGGGTTCTGTCTCTCTAATGGTCTGAATCAAAATTCTGGATACATCCAAATACCCTGAAGCAAGGGTATTGCAAATGCAGATCCAGCATGTCTGGCACAAGTCTTTCATTTTCAGGCTTCTTTTTTTCATTCTCCTCTTCCCCACCCCCATCTCCTTCCCTTCAATTAGGGCAAAAGCACATTGTTATTTCATGAAATCGAGAAGAGATTTTTTTCCAGGATGGTTGATATTCACACGTGAAAAATGATAAAGTGATTAACTTGCAATACATCTTGAATAAAACCCACAGAGAAGAGTAAAAACATGGAAATTCAGCACATATGTTTTGTAAAGAAAACCTATTGTCCTCTCTGGGAGGCTTTATTTCCCGAGGTTTTTAGGCAACACTTCCTTGGCCCATAAATCAATATGGAAGAGGTCCTGGTGCTCAAGCTTCTGTTACTAGCTACAGTTGCAGACGGGTTATATGTGTAGTAGGATAGGCACCAAAAGTCTGGAAGAGTCCTCTCAGGACATTACAGTAGTTGGAAGTATTTGAGGTAATCACATTATATACAATGCTTATTGTTTTTTTGTGGCTGATACTTGGCTTTCTATATTAAAAGCAGAGTCAGAACTCTAATTAATCCTGAACCATCACAGTGATACATTTTCCAGAGGATAGGCACACTCAGACTAATTTTTCAATGTTTTTTTTTAGAGTCTCCCCTTCACTTGATTGCTTTTTTAACTCCATGCTGTTGCCACAGACAAGCATAGGATAAGATCTCAGTATTTGTTGTGTCTTGCCCTCCAGGATATAATTTTTCATAACTATCTTTAATTGAATGGAATTAACTTCCCTTCATAAGTCTACAAAATATAAGGTGTGCTCAGATGCCTACATACAAGCATTAACATTGTATTAACCCAGTCTAGTTTTGTGACTGAGCTGCCTAGAAGAGCATACCAGATCTTAGTTTTGGCGTACTGGAGCCTGTCTCCTGGCTGCTGGTGCTTATTTTCCAACTTGTCCTTTCAGAAAAAAATTAACTTCATATTTACAAATTTTTCTGTGCATAATGACTAATGGGATTTATAGATACTTTCTGCTATTCTTGCCATTTTAATCATCTGCTGAGCACTTAAATTTGCTCTTTTGGCATTGCTATCTCTCTCTGTCGTTCCTGCGGTGACAGCTTTGATGCCCCATTCATCTCACAAATGCAGTTTTACACATTGTCTCAGATTTCATCTGCACCTTTTCCTCCACAGCGCCTTGTTTTTCACTCACCATTGGGTCCCTCAGGCCAAGAAACATGGACTAGAGTGACAGCTTTATTTCTGTGAATACTAGAGCTGGGAAATAAAAAATATATTATTCCAAGCTGGTCACATGCCTTCTCTAACTACCAGCAATCTCAGTACTTTGTCTTGTCCTTCATCTTTTATTAATTCACAGCTTCTACTTCCCCTTTTTTGTCTCATCCCATCCAAGCTCAGAGAGGGAGACGTTCATGCTAAAGGCAGCTTTCTCCCTCTGCACTAGCTCTAGCACAGCTGTGGGTGCTCGTAAATAAATAAAACCTCTTCAGGCAGATGGAAGGCACAGTGCTGCCCCAAGGACTGCGCAGACTAAAGGCTTTAACTGTTTTGTTAGCTGGGTCATGCTGCTCTTCCACATGGCTCAGCACCCTTTTCAACATCTGTTGCAAAAAGGTATCTTGGATAAGGATTGACCTTTCCATTTCATCACAGAGTTAAAGCTGGGGTAACACTTCCATACTAGGACAATGTCTGAAAATCCCTCTGAGTTCCCATGTGCTAAGTAATGCACAAGAGTAGTCCTCACCCCAAATAAGTCAGTCTTTGGGGTTTTGTTGGTTTATTTATTTATTTATTTATTTTAGTCCAAGTACCTTTCTGTTGGTTTTTTTAATATTTTAGCCCAACTATCAACATTAGGACAGTCTGTGCCTGAGACTATGAGAAAGGAGATGCCTGTTTTACATTCCTATGCTGCTAACACCAAAATCTGACCATACGTTTTGCTGCTGTTTTTCAAGTCCTAGTTACTATTGGCATGATTCATTTTTTGTTTTATAATAGTACCCAGATGACCCAATCAGGGTCCTGCTGTGTTCAACGCCATAGAAACATATAAGAAGAAACAGGCTTTTCTCTGGAGAACTTAAAATTTAATTTAGGAAACAAATGCTGTATTGCAAACAAGGTGAGATGGGCGTCAGGGTGACTAGTTGCTGTAAGCTGGTACTGGTCACCGAAGAACAGAGCTACACTACACGCTTCTATGGTGTTGGACAGCACTGGTCACTGACCCACTGTGGCTCTGTCCTCAGCCATCAGTTGGTACCAGAAGCAAGTCCTGAAACAGAACTTGAAGGTGACAAGATGAATTTAGCAGACAAAGCCATGCAGACTGAGGGGGAGGAATATGGCTTGGTTCTTTTTTTTTCTTTATTGCCCTAAAGAGGGGACAGAAAATCCCTGACAAGGTAATGCTGGGTAGGCTTGCGGAACAAAAGCTGTAGAAAAGTATTAAAAGGGAAAAAAGGCTCCTTCATGCAGCAGTGAAGGGACAAATCTCAGTTCAGATGGGGGATGGTCAGATCTCAGTGAGGAAATCGCATAACAAAGGCTGGAACTGAAAGAATGAAGGAGAGAAAAGGGATTTCAAAAGGTCAGGCATTTTTATTTAATATAATAATAATTTCCCTTTAGATCTGAACCACCTATCTTTCTTTTTTCTGTTCTTGAAATACTAAGTACTATATGCAATTTATTATTTTATAAATAAAACCATGTTTTTTGAACAGACAACATAAGTAATTTCTGGGAATACTGGTCGTTTTGCCTGGTGTATAGGAGAAATGTGCTTTTCATTTAATTGACCATTTGGTGGCAGTACACGTTAACCTCACTTTTTGGATGATAATGTGTTATTCATTACGGTTGTATCTCAAATTTGTTCCTCTCAAATGTGTCAAGTGCAAGAGCCAAATCTTTATATAAAGTCTGCAATGCTAAGAGGCGAATACCTCTTCTTAAAGCCTACTAAAAGAAACAGGTAAATAGGATATTCATATGAAGAAAATGGTGTTCATTACCATTTCATATTAAGTCTTTCATCTATGACAAAACAGTTCATTTTGCTTCCTAACATTATTTCTTCTAAGGTAGTGTGACATATTTTCACAGAAATTATCCTTGTAATGAAATATCAACAGTATGCCTGGATTGCTTTCTTCTTTACTTGCAAATTAAAATGAAGACAAAATAAATTAAATTAATGGCCTGCACATGAAGAATAAATTCCAGCTATATGATAAAAATCATGGCCAGGACTTCCCCGGTAAAAGGCACATGTTACCACACTCCTGCAACACAAAGCACACTACACTCTGAGTGAACAGTTCTATCTGGTACAGTTTAGAGAAGCGTACAATATCCTGTTTTTAATGCAGCGCAGGTGTTGGCAGATCAAAATACTAAGTCTCATTAAATCATACATATATATCGTCATGAAACCAAGATTCTATTTCCAATACTAGTGTACTAGATCAGCCTGTCAAAACGAAGGTGAGGAGGCAAAAAGGGATCAGTTATGGTGCTCATAGGGGTTGATACTTGCTAATCTCAGTTTTGATACAAGCAGTATTTCACTGGACTGTTTATTTACACTAAGTTGTTTTTTGAACTTATTTATTGAGCTGTGATACTTCTTGTGAAGTTTTTCTGGCTGTGGACAAATACCATCTGCAGTAGAGTAAACTTGTGTATAAAAAAGCTCAAAGCTCATTAGGACAAACTGAAACCAGGAAAGGATCCTAGAAAGGGCCCAAGGAGGGGACCTGTAAAAGTAATGACAGGATGGAAGGGCAGAAGGACACTGAGCTTCAGTGCTGGCTAACAGTCAGGCTTCAAACTAAACAACATGTAGTCAGCTTATATTAATGTTACTGTGTGCTCTCAAGCAGGCTGCAGCCACCTGCAAAACATTCCTGGATGCAAGAGAATTTCTGAAATATGGACATGGAGGTGCAGAATGCAAAATTATAGATCACATATATATCTAAATATTTATGCATAGTAATGCTTACTTATACAAAAAAAGAGAATACAACTTCTGCATTTTCAAGTCTCTATGAATTTGAAAACTGTAATGTGAATGAACAGTCTTAACTTTGGAAATCCCTCACTTTTCAACAAGACCTACAGGTGCACTCTAGTTTGTAGTAGCTATGGGCATCCCTAATGCTTGAATAGAGAACTGGCAGTTTGATTTGATCTTCTCTGGCTTCCTACATTTTATAGTGTTTGCATTTTTTCAGTATGGGACATTTATGAAACTTCACAACACCTGTCTGCAGGAGACAAGTGTCACTACACCTGAGTTTTGGGTTCTGGAAATGAAAGAACCAAACCATTTAAAATATTGCAGTGCCATACAATGGTCAGAAATATAGAAACAGCAACACTCTTGGGGTAGAACACTTAGTAGTTTCTGAGTCATATCATTAATATCCTTCTTGCTTTGGCATCCAATTAATATATTACACTGAAAACACCATTGGATTCAGTTTAGAATTTAGACATTAATTTAAAGCATAGCTTTTTCCAGCAACAATATAATTTGAACTAAGAAGCAGTAAGTATACTTGAAACTTGACTGGTATTTTCTGAAGAGATTTGGAAAAGACTTTATTAACAGTAGTTAGAGTGTTCGAGTGTTACCTGCAAGTATTTATTCCTACCAGTGGGAATAGCTAAATTTCTCTAAATTAGATAAGGCTTGGGAGTTTTCACTGAGTACCTCAATAATAGAAGAGGTGCAGCTGCCACCTTCTCCTCACCCTCAGCAGCGGTAAAGGAGCTCTCCTGTATCTCCTAAAATAAGAAGATTTCACTGGCTAAGGAAAGTTTCTTTAAGTTTACAGTTTAAGCAGTTAAAAGGAAGATAAGCAATACAGCAGGTACTGATATAATGAGATACTGTTCACAAAAGGCAGTGTCAGATTTCTTAATGGGCATTTGCTTCAGTCACAGGAGTGATTTGTGACAGGAAAATCACCCTGGAAGATGGATAGACCTGTTGCACACTTACACAGTTGTTTTGTTTTCATTAGGAAGGATCCAAGTTCACTGAGCTCGCCCATGCCAGGACTTTGTCATATAAAGTTTTTACCACAGAGCTATGCATTAACTTGGTTGCTCTGTATTTGTTCCTTGCTCACCATATTCTGTAGTAAGTACAAACTATCCTACTCCTGCTGCCATGAAAGAGTCAATTCCATGAAAAAAAGACACCTGGATAGTTATCACAAGCAGCCCTGTGCTTATACCATGCCTGCAGTGACTTGCTCCTCTGCCAAGAACCGGAATAAACATCTGGTAAAATCCTGCTGAAGACAGCTCTGCTTCTGTTCCTAGTGTAAAGTAGCTTACCTATAGCCTTATATTTTCCTGCTATCTGCAGGGCCTCCTAAAATGTGTGAAAACTATAATCTGCCTTCTCTTCATTAAGATTTTTGTATTGTGATAGTCTTAATAGTTACGAACAAAACAATTTTCATAACAGAGAAGCACCGTATATCTGTTTCCTACCTTTGCAGTGTTACAGACTTTTCCTACAGGTTTTTGTTCTTTCCATACTGCTGAAATGGAGTAAATAACCTTCGCACGGTTTTTTTAAAAGCCTAAACCTCTCCAGTTTTCCAAATTAGAAAGTTTGTCAATGAGAATAGTAATTCCAGTATGCATCTACTGTTTGCTGAGTTGAGGCACAAATATCTCTAAGTAACACGATTCTTCTCCAAAGGGTACAAAAACTACAAACCTTTACCTTAAAGGAACCCTGGTAAGACAAAATATTTATGTTTTCAGGAAACTGATATCTTCTCACCTGCAGTGGGACCATATGGGCTGACATTGCTTGTGCTTTACTCTTCCTTGTAGTTCTAAGATTATTATCATAGAATCATAAAATATGCCGAGATGGGAGGGACCTGTCAGGATCATTGAGTCCAATGCCTGCCCCTGCATAGGACATCCCCAAGAATCACACCATGTGCCTGAAAGGGTTGTCCAAGCACTTCTGGAACTGTCAGGCTTGGTGCTGTGACCACTTCACCCAACCAGCCTCTAGGTGAAAAACACTGATATCTAATCTAAACCCTCCCTGACACAGCTTCAGGTCATTCCCTTGGGTCCTGTCACTGGTCAAGAGAGAGGACAGATCAGTACCTGCCCCTCTGCTTCCTTTCATGAGAATGTTGAAGACCACATGAAGTCTCCCCTCAGTCTCCTCCAGGCTGAACAGACCAAGTGACCTCAGCTGCTCCTCATACTGCTTCCCCTCCAGACCTTTCACCACGCTCATGGCCCCCTATTTTGGCCCCTTATAGTTCAATATCTTTTTTATATTGTGGCACCCAAAACTGCCCCCAGCACTCGAGGTGAGGCCGCCCCAATGCAGAACAGAGGGGACAATCCCCTCCCTTGCCTGGCTGGCGATGCTGTGCCTGATGCCCCCCAGGACACGCTTGGCCCTCCTGGCTGCCAGGGCACTGCTGGCTCATGTTCAACTTGCCATCGACCAGGACCCCCAGGGCCCTTTCCATGGCACTGCTCTCCAGCCTCTTATTCCCCAGTCTGTCTGTACATCCAGAGCTGCCCCATCCTGGGCAGAGAATCTGGCACTTTCCTTTGTTGAATTTCATATGGTTGGTGATTGCCCATCCCTCTGATTTGTTAAGGTCTCTCTGCAAGGCCTCCCTGTCTTCGAGGGAGTCAACAGCTCCTCCCAGTTTAGTGTTGTTGGCAAATGCATTTAACATTCCTTCAAGTTCTGCATTGAAGTGGTTAATGAAGATGTTGAAGGGCACTGGACCGAGGATGGAACCCTGTGGAACCCCCTCCTAGTGACAGGTCACCAGTCTGATGTCACCCCATTCACTGAAACCCTTTGTGCCCAACCCATGAGCCAGTTCTCACCCATCCCATGATGTATTTGTTCAGCTGTGAACTGGACATTCTGTCCAGAAAAATCCTGTCAGAGACAACATTTAAAGCTTTGCTGAAGTCCAAAAAGATCACATCAACTGGCTTCTCTTGATCAGCTGAGTGGGTTACCTTATAATAGAAGGAAATCAGGTTCAACAAGCAGGACTTCAGACATTGTGAACCATGCTGTCTGTGGGTAATATTTGGAAATGACATTGTAAAGGGCAGTTCCCACCACAGTCCTAGAAGTGAAACCATGCATTAGCTACTGCCATTTCTGCTTTAAACCATCCACATCATGTTACGTTAATATGTGGCTATTTTGCTGCATAGAAGACATGTTCTGATCACTGTTTGTGGGCTTTACCTGTACTCAACAGCTACAGCTTCCCGGCAGTATGCTGTCAGCACAGCAGCATATTTAATGAGTACAGTATATCCTGCATGACTACAAGGAATGAACAATACAAATGCATATTTTCTGATTCAGGGGGAAATTTCCTGTCCATTGCTCTGGGACACTGCATGGTTTTGTGCCTCCAACAGCCTTTATGTTCAAAAATCATTATTTTTCCTCCATGAAAGCCATAGCATGGCTTTTACTAAGTTATGGTAAGGTGATAAACAAGAATAATTTGACTCCAAACCCATTTGTGAAAGTTACTGCTTCATTTATATAAAATTTTGCCTGCAGCCATCATCCTGATCTTTGTATGCATTGGGTTTGCATGACCAAGTTTTGGTAGTGGTGGGGCTACATGGGTTGCCTTTTTGAGAGGCTGCTGGAAGCTCCCCCATGTCCAACAGAGACAATGCCAGGTGGCTCCAAGATAGATGTGTTGCTCGTCAAGGCCAGGCCAATTAGAATGGTGGTAACACCTCTGTGATAACACATTTAAGAAGCAGAAAAAAAAAAGTTACTGCACAGATATAATTGTGGCCAGAGAAGAGTGAGGTGAGAATATGTGACAGGAACAGCTCTGCAGACACCAAGGTCAGTGCAGAAGGAGGGACAGGACATGCTTCAGGCACTGGACCTGAGAATTCCCCGAAGCCCATGGTGAGACCATGGTGAAGCAGCTGCCCATGGAGGACCACAGGGATGCAGAGGTCCACCTGCAGCCCATGGAGGAGCCCATACTGGAGCAGGGTGATGCTCAAAAGAAAGCTGTAAACCCATGTGAGGCCTGACCTGGAGCACGTTCCAGGCAGGCACCTGCAGACCCGTGCAAAGAGGAGCCCACACCTGGAGCAGTTTCTTGGGGGACCCACATTGGAGCATACTGTGCCTAAAGGACTGCACCCCATGGAAAAATGTCCCACGTTGCAGCAGTGTGTGCAGAACTGTTGCCCATGGGATAGACTTACATTGGAGAAGTCAATGTAGAATTTTCTCCTGCAGGAGAGACCCTGTGCTGGAGCAGGGGGAACAACTCCTCTCCCGGAGCAGTGTCAGGAGCAACCTGTGATGAACTGACCATAATCTGCGTTCTCTATCTCCATGCACTGCTGTGGGCCAGGAGGTAGAGCTGGGAAGGTGGAGGGGTAGGAAAAAGTGGTTTTAAGGTCTTATTTTACTTCCCATTATCCTGTTCTGATTTTGTTGGTAATAAATTCAATTAATATCTCTAATTCGAGTTGGTAGTTGGGGAGAGATTTCTCCTGGATCTTATCTCAACCCATGAACTCTTCATATTTTTTCTCTCCTGTCCAGCTGTGGAAGGGACTGATAGGCATGCTTTGGTGGATGTCTGGCATCCAGCCAGGATCAACCCCCTACAGTCCCGTGCAGGATTTGGCTAGTCAGAGGCAAGGTGCAGGTCACTTGGCTGAGATACTTTTCCTCTGAGTACACTGTAGGGAATATGCTCTTTTTTGTACTACAGGAGTTGTGCTAGACATAGGAGTATCAAATCAGAGAGAAACTCAAGTGGAGTGCTGTGAGGATGGGCAGCTTCTATGTGCGTAAGATCATTTAATGTGGAAAAAAAAGTGAACCTTCTGGACCTGGCATTGTCCTTCTTTTGACTACGGAACTCTCTGGTTCATAAAAACAGTGTCACAGTCTGTAAATAATAATCAGTTAGAGAATCAAGGCAGACCAGACATCCAAAGATGTCTATGAACTGTTGTGCTGGTTTTAGCTGGGGTAGAGTTAGTTTTCTTCACAGCAACTGGTGTGGGGCTGTGTTTTGGATTTATGCTGGAAACAGTGTTGATAACACAGCGTGTTTTCGCTATCACTGAGCAATGCTCACTCAGTGTCAAAGCGTCTCTTGTGTTCCTCACGAACCCCAACGTCAAGGAGGCTGTGGGGACACAAGAAGTTGGGAGAGGATACAGCCGGGAAAGCTGCCCACAACTGACCACAGGGGTATTCCATCCCATGCGGCATCAAGCTCAGCATACAAAGCTGTGGGAATAAGGAGGAAGGGGGGGATGTGTGTGGTGATGACATTTGTCTTCCCAAGTCACTGTTACACATGATGGAGCTCTGCTTTCCTGGGGATGACTGAACACCTGGCTGCCCATGGGAAGCGGTGAATGAATTCCTTGTTTTTCTTTGCTTGCATGTGTGGCTTTTGCTTTACATATTAAACTGTCTGTATCAAAACCCACTTTTAGTCCACCATGGGGGGAATGAGTGAGTGGCTGCATGAGGCTTAGCTGTCAGCTGGGGTTAAACCATGATGGCTGTCCATAACACTGTCAAAATTGGTGTAAGAGACAATAACTCCAGTCACGTTATTACATTTGGGATTTTTATTTAAGGAAAAGCAAAGCCATGAAGGAAACTAAGTGTTGGAGACTTGGTTACTTCTTGCTGAATCAGAAGGGAATTTGAAGCAGTAACTCCACTGGATAAGAGCGGCATGCATCTAAACATATGGGGATAAGCTCCAGTATTCTCTCCTCGGAGAGAATGTCCATGCATTTAGCAGGAACAAAAATGACGAGCATGTACCCCATTTTCAACTTAAGCAAGCAGTAATGTTCAGTCACCGGTGGGATTGTTGTAATGCCCTGTCCTTTATGTTTATATAGGAAAAGAAACCCTGACATAGAGCCTTTGCTACTGCTACTGGAGTTATTTTCTGTAAAATACTATGTTGGCCCTCAATTTAGTGAGTACACCAATGGATAGAGTATGAAAGCGCTCTGAAATACCCCATTATATAATCAGTAATTAGATAGTTATGGCACTCTTGCTGGACCTTTGCTTGGCTAATACTGGCTTGACACCAAACAGAAAAGAAGGTTGTAATCCAATCTCTCCATGTGCATGTATTAACCAGTTTCATTTCAGTTCAGGACATCAAGTCCTTCTGTCTATCTGTGTCTATCTGCCCCTTCACTACTCAGCTGAACAGGAGCAAAGGGCTCTTCTGGTGGGTCTCGGCCACAAGAACCAAGCCAAGAGTGCTGCTGCTGTCTGCAAGGGCAGGCACAGCAAATTCATCTGTCTGTGAATCTTTAATGTAACAAAGGCTCTGGCTCTGCACTGGCCAATGCAAGCACCCAGAGAGGCTGAGACAGACTTCGTCTGGGTGGCATCACTGTGGCACCATCGTATTTTAACCAGTGGGAAGGGTAAGCATAAACGAGGAGAAGAGAAAGGGGGTTTGCCTCTGATGATGTGATCGCAGTTGCCCTACCTGGGAGAAAGGGAGGAGATGAACAGGAAAATGAAGGATAAAGTAATGGGGCAGAGACCAAGAGACTTATTCTGGAGCCCATGTATCCCTCTCACTGCCACATGGCAGGGCAGGGATAGGAAAGGCTGGAAACATGTGAAATTTTTCTACGTACATCCCACAGACTTAATCCATTTTAAATACCCAGTCCGGTTTTCAAACCCATTCAGATGTCTGGTACCTCTGCATGAAAACCAGAACCCCAAATTACTTGTCTATAAATGGTCCATACATCGTTATGTACATTAGAATGCCCAAATCTGAAACCTAAGAGCAAGCTAAGCCAGGACCTACCTTATGTTGGTGAGCACATAGCTGCCAGAAGCTAGACAAAAAAGAAACTCTAAGGATATCATGTGTCTTAGATCTTACCCTTTACTATGGGCTGCAAAAAATTGCTTTTACACACTCAATATGTACAGCCAGGACTCACTCTGGAAGGTATACGTCTCTAAACAGCTAGGCAGAGCTAATTTGTTTCTTTTAAAATGTAGTTAGAACTTGTGCTGCCTCCTTCAAAAGTAGTGAGAGCATTCAAGAAGAAACAAACTCAATTCTTTCCTCATTTCAAAATACTTTAATCCCTCTTTTCCTGCTTTTCAGAAGACAGAGATCACCAGGACATGGTCTATCCCTCACAGGCTTTTGTGGGAAGTAGAAGAGGACTCTTCTCACCCCTTTGGGAAAATGAGGCTGCTGCGCACAATACATGAAAGACCGACTGACAGAGGCAGAACATGAGTCTCTGGTCTAGTAGTTAGGCTTAGAGCTGAGAGACACAGTTTGGGTTCCAATTTCCATCATTCCTATATTTTAACTAAATCACCTGAAATACTGTATTTACTGTCCTGGGAGCAAAAACCAGAACTCAGAACTTCTCCTACTGAGCTAAGCCACTTACCCACTTAACTACTGAATCATGTTTTGCCCGATAAACCTTGAAGTCTTGTCAGTGGATTGTACATCTACCCAAATTTCTTTAGTCTGGTGGCCTGTCATTTCTCTCAAAGGGAGGACATAAAACTCTGAATCATCTCATAAACAAAAGGGGGCTAAACTTGATTGACTATGCCAAGATGGGTCAATTTAGATACACAAACTAAGCAACTCTGGAGGAAAATCTAAGCTGAAAAGGTCAACTGCCTATTAAACCCAGGTGTCTTCAGGGACAGGTAAGCATTTTCTGCATCATGTTTTGAACTTCTAGCTTCTAGATCCCAAATAAAGTGCTTAAGTCCTCTTTTGAACCTGGGCCAAAATCATGTTTAGATCTGAATATGTCATTTACAATAAAAGTTACTGCTTTCTCACCTTACTTTTGGGTGCAAAGTTCACTGAGTTCATGCATATAAGCCAGTGATCGTGAAAGTTCGGCAAACACAAGAAAAGGTGGTTCAGAGAGCTGGGAATCTGGCAGAGACCTACAACACTCAGATTCTACCGTTCATACATCCTCAAAGCAAGAGAGATTAAATTTACCCTCCCAAGCACCAGCCCAACCAGACCTCAGTGCAGCAGGCTGGGAAGGAACAGAGAGTCTGACCTGGTACCATTGTGCTTTTAAATGCGGTGACATTGGAGATCCCCCTGCTAGCACTGCTTAAAGTGCTGTGTGCACAGAGGGTTGCACTTCAACAAGCCTGCAAGTTGTTTGTGAGCACAGCATGTAATATCCTGGCACTGCAGCTGATTGCTTACAGGTGGTAAAAGAGACCCTAACATCCATGCTGAAAGCACCTTTGCACAATATTAGCCACTACAGCATACATTGGAGACAGGTGACAAAACTGCATCTGCAGTCCTTACTAACGTATCTCTGTGCATTTATGAGGAAGTTGCAAGGGAGAATGACAGAAACAGCAGTTAGAAGGGATCTCTAGAGACTATTCAGTCATGCCTCCCACCTGAAGCTTGAAACTGTGGGGTTCTTTTCAGTGCCTCACTCTTACTGTCTTCTCAGGCCCCTTGCATGCTGACAGATTCAAAGATGTAGAGTGCATTTTGGGCTCTATAGTACAAAAGTCAAATAAAAGCCTAAATGAAAAGAGAAAAACACAGAGAGAGGAAAAGAGAAGTCAGGAAAGAGCCTCTAGTTTTAAAACACGTCAAAGTCCATGGGTAGTCTTGTTGTAACTGGAATGTCTGGAGCTTTTTTGCCATTAACCTCAAGACAAATGGCTTGTTTTAAAGACAGTAAAAACACCATGTTGTGCAGGTGCCTCTATGTGTTAGTGGATTTCTCAGGAGGACGTCAGGGACTGTAGCCACAGCATTGGCACTCCCCAGTGCGCTGCACCGTCTGTGGTGTGTGAGGGGGAAGCAGCTGCAATCCTGCACAGCCCTTTCCCCAGATCCTCCTCTCCATCACCACCCCATTCACCTCCAGACCTCTATACCTGAAATTCCAGACCTGAGGTTGTTAAACAAAATGCCAACTGAATAGAGCAGAAACTAGTAAATGAGCAATAAAGGAATTTGAACACCAGAGGGCAATTAGAAAAGGAGTTGAAATGGGAATAATTAGATAATATAATTCTAAATTAACAGAGAATCTTAGTTAATCCTATTAACTATTTACAATAAATACAGCAAGTGGCTTGTCAAAGTACTGCTAGTTTTCCTATGGTTTGATAGATCAAGGTTAGTTACTGTTAGAACCACAACATTATGCTTTGTTTCCAACTGATGAAGGAATAAGATTGATTTGAAACATATGGTGAAAAATACTGCAGTTCTTTGTTTGCATCTGTTATACTTTTACTTGTTAGTAATTGGTTCACAAGTTGCTTTTCTATTTTTTTGTTATGTTTTTTAATATATTAAGTGAAAACAGAGACTTTTTAGCAGATGTACAAATGAGAGGATAAACATCTCAGAAAGCTTTGAAGCTGTGTTATGTTTTTTCTCCAGTTTATTTTATATCTCTAGGGTTACACACAGGGTTTTCGGCTGGTGAACATGGGTGTAAGGCTATTTATTGGGTCACTTGGACCCAGTGAATAGGGGCTCCATATCTGGCATCCCATAATAGCATTTTTCAGAGACATAAGATTGCACCCAAAGTAGTAGCACCTTTTTCTGTGGTACACCTCTATTTTTAAAAGGGTTAACTTTTATTGTATCAGAAGAGTTCTGAAAGAAGTTCCAGTGTTTATTTAGCTAAAGCCAAGGCACTGTCACATGAGTAGTTCTTTTAAAATGCCTTCAAACTGTGAACAGCCCAATACTTAAAGTTAATTCTTAAAGATGCAATGCAGTGCATTCACAGCATTTTCACATCTTTACACTCTTGTTAAATTACGAAGAACAGCTAATCGTAACTCCGTGATCTGTGAGCGTATACCAGAGCAAGCCTAAAAGCCAGTGGAAATTACAATGTGTGTGCTCCAGTACAATCAATTCTGTTTGTTGTTTTAGTGACATGATTCCTGTTTACAGTAATCAAGCCATCGTATTATACAGAGTAAATCAATAGGGTGATAATGTAGCTGTTTACTGTACTTATAGACTTGCCTGTGACTATGGCTGGGACACACCATATCACATTATGCAATGTTTTAAATTTTTATTTCCCTTTGGATGAAGGTTGACATAACTCACAGGTACTAGCAAATCCCACCATGCTACAAAATGTAACGTTTATAAGAGATACATATGGTACATATTTATAGTGAGCAAAATAAGGACTTGTTTCAATTATGCACATGGATTAGCTCTTTGAAGAAAAAAAAAAGTAGGTGTTACCTCATGCCCATATAAATCCAGGAGTAAAACATGCCTAAAACAAAACCCCCTTTACGTGCCATTACTTGTACATGAACATTAACATGTTTCAGGCACAACTTTGAACAAGATACACAGACATATGTTGCTATGAATCTTGGAGAACACACTGTGCTTACATTTTTCAAGCTATCCAACAATTTCTGCAATAGATTTATGCTGTGCCAGAAAAGGACAGTATATGGATATCCTGTGGGCATGAACGACATATATGCAATGCACATCAAAAGCATATAGGTAGACGAGTAAGTTACTGTTGGCTAAATTAGGAAGTAAACTTTCACCATTTCAGCTGTTTGAGACATCATCCCATGCACACATTATTACCTACTGTACCTTGCACTGTACCCAGCACATCCTGTCTGCCTTTCATTGAGATGTAAACAACATCATCTCTGGGAGGGGACACTGCAGAATCACAGGTCACTCTAACTTCTGCCACAAATTTAATCTACAACAACCAACTCACTAGAGAAAAAATACAAACAGGAAAACTGGTCAGTTAGTTGTCATTAAGAGTTCATGCCTGTCTGTTTCATAGGATGGAAATTGCAGACTTCAATCCCATGTTCCTTTCCTGGGAGACACAGGAGTACTGGGGAGAAGCAGGGGCAGGAGAACCTCTTGGAGAAGGACCTTCAGGCAGAATACTACTTCCTGATTCAGCACAGGATGGATCTAGTAGGTAGTGACATTGCTACAGACTTGTATTGTCATGATTTTTAGGAGAGTTTTGTGCACCCACTCTCTAAATTGTGTTCTGTCTGGAAAAAAAACCCTTCACAGTTAAAAGCAGCATTACTTTCCAGCAACATGGGCAAAGTGGAGATTAATGAAGTCTGTAACTAAGTTACATTTTCTTTGTGTGTTATTTTGTGTATTCACTTGTAGTTAAAGAAGTGAGACTTGAAGATTTCTTTGCGTTATTTGCAGCATGAGGTTAGTGACATTGATTCTCTCTTCCTGAATCTCTCCTATTTCCATAATTTCTGGAGTGCATAACTGCTGCCTCCAGAATGTGCCCATCAAAACAAACTGCAGTATGTCATGGTCTGAAAACTTCACCAGAGCATGCTAGGTTTGGCCCTTGTCCCTCTGCCTTCCAGAGACTTCCAAATCTTCCCTTGAGGGAAGCATTCTTTGGCAATTCTCTAAGTAAACCTTGCTTTTTTTCCTGGGGTTTCAGCCTTTCTTCCTTAGGTTTTGCTTTATATGAATGAGTTATATTCCTGAGACTACTGACGGATAATGGCCCATTCCTACAAGTCTTCTAGGGTCTCTTCTAGGGTCTAGATCATACCAGGTAGAAACATTGTCTTTTGGGTTTTTTTGACAGTTTTTCCATAATAACTTAGCACACTAATTATTTGTAAAATCAGATTTGTGTGTTTAATAAAATGAATACAAATTTTTTCAGATGATTTGACATTTTATGGAATTCTATTTATTTGTGTTTCAATTAACTTTGTTAACAATGGCAAAGTTAGTAATGATATTTGGCAATCAAAACCCATTATAATGTATTTGAACAATACAAGGTTAGTTAAGTTAAAAGAGATGTTGTGCAGAGCATTTCAAATTGAATTTGGATAGTGGCAAGCATCTGTGTGTTTGGAAATCTCTAAATTTCTGCCTGAAGGGTAAATTGAAGCTTATATAAACAAGAACTTGTGATCTAATGTTTGGGCTTTTACTGACACAGACACAAAGACACACACAGATGCGCACATATAAACCTCTATGGGAGGTTACAAAAGATAGGGAAAAAAAAGAGAGAAGAGTAGAGGAAGAGATGAGACTTGTTAGCTGTCTATGTAATGTTTTTCAGTCATGTAATACAGTCTGGCAAGACATTTTCCACAGTTCCACCAAATCAGACCTGTAAAAGCAATTATCTGTCATCATAACGTGAATCAAGCTTGAACTGCTGTGGTTCTGAAAAGCGTGACAAAGTTAATTGAAATTTAGGCAGTGAATAGTTTTCACTTCCTGAGATAAGGTGTGTTTTCAGGGGAAGTTTGTTGCTATGTTGGCTTTAGTTAACAGTTCTTAAGTCTCTTGTTAAAGGATTTGTATTATTTCTGTGGGTGGATCATAGTCTCATCCAATTATGACTTCAGTAGAGCCAAGTTTTGTGTCATATGCTTTACTAGCCCATACTGGTTTGCACATTCCTTTCACTTCACAAAAAGATTTAAAAAAAGAAAAAAGGCAAAAATTTCTGTCTCAAGTGATTACAAACAGTACTTTGGAAGTATCAAATTCTACTGAATGTTCATTTCATTCCAAAAATATCATTTTGGTGGCTTAGTGGTGTATTGTTTTAGTAACTACAATAAAATTATTTAAAATCTGGCAAAAAAAAAAATTAGTTCTCAGCCTAGAAGCCAAATGTGATATATATCTATGTTTCCTTGGCTAGTTATCTTCTAATCTCCTGACTGTAGAGAAGCATGAATTTCCTTTCATGTTGTGTTACATCTTTTTTAATGCAATGTCTACATTTAAATGGTTTACTGTTAACGATTGAAATTCGTGTGCAAGGATGGTAAATATTGTATGGAAAGGAAACTAGAACTTACTGAGTCCTTGGGGTGTATTGCATGCCTGATCGTCTTTTTTTTAGCCCAGTTTTGCTCTAAAATTATTGCAAGTTTTCAAACTTCTCTGTGCCAAGTTACAAGAAATACTAAAATTACCATTTAATTTTTGGGGAGGTTTTTTCAGAACTGATTGTTTTAATGCATTATAATTTTTGTTTTTCTACTGTTGGCCCTTAGTTCTTGCCCTTGAGGTCTTCTCATGTCCCAGAGAGTGCAAATCTTTAGTCACTTTGAGGAAGAAAATTATTCTGAAGTATTTCTTAGATGTTACAAAAAATCTGTTCTGTGAAAGCAGAGTTAATATTTCAGTACATTCTTCCAGGTAAGACATGCCAGTAATATAGATAGGATCTGTGGCTCTAAAAACATTTTCAGAATGAAGACTTGACTAAGAGTCAAAAGAAGCCTTAGTCCTCCTGTCAAACCTCACATAACATAGAAGGACAAAATAGCATCATATAATAGTTGTATGAAGGTTTCTTCTCAAAAGGACTAAACCCCTTTATGGCATCCTCCTGCAGCTCCTATTTCATCTTCACTCTGACCTCCAACATTCCCCAAATATCTCTGAAACAAGAGAGAAACCAAGAGTGAGGATGTCAGAGAGGATCACACCAGAATCTAATGTAGTGATTTTGAGCAGTTACGAGGATCCCAGGAATACTGCAAGACCTGATATTGGTACATGAGGTTTAAATTTAATCCCAGTGAAGTCATTAAGGTCAAAACTAATGCTGTGGAAGTCAGTTTAGCATTTAGGGACAGCAAAAATGTTTAGACTGTCTATAACAGGTTTCCGTGACCTAATAATTTAACCAGAATGTATTTCTGTATTTAGTCTTTCTTTTCAAATAAGTCTGTATAAGACCTGCATGCCCCAGGTCTACTTGGACTTATTGGCCATTTGGGACTAATGCTTAGAACTGAGCACCCCCAAATTGATTCTGAGCCTGGAAAATCACTGGAATTGTACCTGAGGAAAATTAAAGCCTAGCCTCTGAGCAGGTACCATTTGATAAAATGAGCAAAAGAAAAGCAACGCAACTAACCTTGCAATAGTAGCATTCTCCTTTCCCACTCCTCTGCCAAATGCACTTATTTGATTATAACAATTCTAATTAAGCCCATTATAATGCAATGGAAATTTCCCAGGGCAGACTTCATTGCTAGAAATAGGCTAAATGATACTTACTGGAAGTATTCTTTCCCTGTAAACTAGTTATATTGTCCTCCTTTCTTCTAGTGCAAGGTCTAATTTTGGACATGCAAAGAGCTTTCCAGTTTCCCCCCATTCTCTTTACCCTCTGGAAACTGTTGCATTTTTGAACACTGAAGCACACACACTATGAAGTATCACTTTTCTCCTGTCTGGCCTGCAGCCTACCCCCTCAGGCAATGAGCTCACTGGATCCCATAACCCATGGCAGGGTTAGCCTAGGTCAGAGGGAACTGGAGAGGATCACCAAGCAGAGGTTGGGTGCTGCCGGAAACAGGAGTGGCATTTCAGTAGGTGGCATCCTTTCCTTTGGAGTTCACCCCAAAATGACACTGGGGCGTGCTGGACGGATCCACACGTGCAACACAAGTTCAAGTCGTCCACCAAGTCCATGAAAGTCACAAGAAGAGTGCCAAGTGTCCCCTGCATTTCACAGGGTCAGCCTTAATGGCTGCTGAGCCCCACATAGGCACCAGGGCAGTGTGTCCATCACTGACACCTGCCACCATGCAATCCCTCTGGGAGAGACACACCATGCGGGCTTGGAAATTATGAGGTCCATCTGCTCCATCACCTCCTACCTGCTACCTGCCAAACAAAACCTCTCAAGGATCAGGGGAGAAGAAACAAAGGGCAGCTCTCCCTTGAGAATTTTGGGACATAGCAGGACCTGGAGACACAATGCCAAGATTAAATCTGGCCTAAGTAATGAGATCCAACTGCTCAAAATCTCCCTGAAATGTCAGGTGGATAAAACTTCCCTGGCTTTCAGCACTCTCTGCAGCAATTTGGTCGTGTTGTTCTGGATCATCTGCAGCTCTGTTTTATCTCCCCTTGCAAAAGCCTAAAACTTTCTGACTGCTATAGACACTGAAAGTGTAAAACAGTGTCCAAAATTCAACTGTTAGCAATTTTCCCCCAAAATTAAAGAGGGCTCTCTAGCCAATGGTGTTCCAGCTTTTTTTCCTCTGGAGTCCATTCACATAGCAAGAAAGAAATCACCTCCTGGAGCACTTGATTCTTTTCCATGAGATCTGTTGGGTATAGAGTAGTTCCCAAAACATTTAACTTCCAAGACCACCTGGGAGAGCCCCACAAAACACTGGTGGTCCATAGACTGCAGTCTGAATACTGTTCTGTTAGGCTACTGGTTAAAGAAAAGGAAATTAAACACAGAAAGTTGTTAAAATGACATTGTGTGTGAGTCATGGCTCCACATTAAGTAATACTCATACAGAGCACTTGTCTTGTCCCCCTGGATGAAAGCTCCCCACCTTCTGTCTCTAGTCTCTACCTCTTAGTAATAAATATCATATTTTCTTATTTCGGAAATGAAAGAAATGCTGATGCTTTGTCTGAGAAACAATGAAGTGATAGAAATAGAAATGTAATGAGAGGTGTATGACTGAATACAGCACTCACGTATTTCTGCTACCAACATACAAGGAATTCTTTAAATTTCCACTGAAGCCTGTTTCCACTGTTTAAATTAAATTTGTCAAAGAATACTTCTTTTTCACATTCTCTCTTTCCAAAGTGCACCCTAGTGCAACAAGATTGTTTCTTTTTTTGTTCAATATTGGGTTGTAGCAAGCTCGCTTCAGCCCTGCCTTCCAGCTGATGGGATCATGCAGAGATAGTGTCTAGCGGCCACAGGATTGTGCAGTTCACTGTCTGATTTTGAAGCCATTTTTAATGAGCTAATTTTTATTATTGCAGACTTGCTTGGGCTTTAAGAAAGTTGGTTCAGCTCTGGGAAAGACTGCTGTGCAACAGTGGTCCGTTACAATTGCAATGTATTATTATTATGCTTCTTTCATCAGATTACAAATGTTGTCCCCTCAAATCCCAGATACGAAGATGCATCACATAGAATAAAATACAACCCTACAGAGGACAGCAAAAGAAGGCTTTTTCCCTTGGCATCCTCCCACTTACAGGTCTTGGACCCAGAATATACTGCTAGTTTGTAGGGCTGTTTGTGACATGGTCACATCTACATCCAGATGTCTCAATTCAGACCCTGTCTGTTAATGTGCATGGAGCAAGCAGAGCTCTGAATGTGGCTGATTCCTTCTGAGAAGCAATGGGACCAAGGCCTAGATCCGTCACACTTGGGACCTGCTAGCCATGGTGGGTGGGATGATCTTGTGCAACCCATAGCAAAGGAGAAGTGTCAGAACAATAGCTTTCTGCCAGCAGGGACATAAAAAAATTGAAATGTCAAAAATATGGTTAGTAATGCACACAGGATTGTTGTCAGCCTTTTGTAGTGGTAAACTGAAACCTTATATTTTCAGCTAGTGCCTCATTCCTAAGGCTATTGGTTACCCTCTCACTATTGCACTGGAGGTGTGGATAGACGAGGCAGGGCTGCCAAATCCCTCGGTTGCATGAGGCACACAAAGCTTGACAGGCTGGCAAGGAGCTGACAAGAAGCTAGCTGTGCTATCACAACACTAAGATGATGGTCGCTGCCCTTCCTGACCGAGGACTGGGACCTTAGCTTGCCTGCCAGCAGAAAGGCAAGATTTCTAACTTCTGGGGTTCCAGGTATCACTTTGCGAGAACATGACTTGGTTCACTTTTTTAAAGCATTCCCTAGAAAATCCACTACACTGACAATATTTCAGCAAGATCTGGCAGTGTAAAGGTGGAAAGAATGGAAGGAATGATGTAGACAAGACTGTCCAGAAAAGCTCTTGCTAGGAGTGGCTGACATGCGAATTGTCCAGCTGGTATGTGCTGCCCATCTCTGCAGCACGGGTTGCCCATCATCCAGCTCATTTCAGGCTGGACACCACCAGAAGTGTGTTGGCCACTTCTGTATTCTGGAATAGATGTTCTGAGCTTGGATAGTAGGCCCATGGTATCAGCTGTCAAGGACAACATATTGCTCTAACAGTAACGATGGTAATGAGAATAATCGATGGTAGTAATACTTAGGAACAGTATTTTTCCCAGCAGAATTCTCAGAACCACTGCTCAGTGTGAAGATATGGAGATTTCACTATGCCTTCAACAAAGTGAACAGGATATGATGTAATCTTCCGGCAGTAATGCTAGACCATTTTCTTTGGTTGCTTTTAGCAGATTTGCATATCAATATAATGCAAACGAAATATCAAACAGTTGTTCGCTGCCAGACACTTTACTATTTATAATGCCATGATGATTTTTTGCTTTTTCATATACCACTCTCATATACCCTTTCATATACCCTTTTATACAGCTTTGCATGTATCCTTAGTGCTTTTAGCCCACATACTTGTAATTCCCTAAGTCTGATAACTAGCTTAGACCCAAAGTTCCATTAAGCCAAGAGACTAAACATCTTGGTAACCTCGAAGTTGGGTCAAAAAGCCCCAGACACCAAGCTCCTCTCCAGAACACATTCTGTAAACCAAGATGGGCCCATCCAGGGGGAAGGTTCCTCAAGACGGGGACTTCTCTTGAGCCTCTCATTGGGGAATCTTTGATAGATAAGCTGATTTGCAAGGTCTGTAACTGTATACGTGAATTATCGTGTGGGTGCATTTTTGGGGTGGGCATCCTGGTGTGCATCTTTCGGGTGTGCATTTTCAATGTGCATTCGGGGGTGCTTTCTACCTCGATGTGGTGCACCAGAGGATCCTTAAATAAATACCGAGGTAAAACCCTTTTTCCCTCTCTAATCGTGTTTGGCTTTTAAATCTAAGCCCAGGGAAAGGCAACATTTACACTTGGAGAATAGGTTCAGAAAGCAACTAATCTTGCACTTCTAATTTTTGCTTTGATTAGGCATTTGAGACATCTTAGTAATGCTAGAGGTAGCAAACAGAAAAATTATTAAGAAAGCACTTGAAAACCAGTTCCACAGCTTCTGGCCTAAAGAGTGGAACTTATGTCCCAGTCAGCTGGCACAAAGTTAGCATAGATCCTGGTGTAACAGTTTTTTCCCATGATCTTGGCTGCTGAATTTTGTTGTCTTCTACGTGGAACAGTAGAATTAGACAAGGTAAGGTGTCAGAGGGAGATCATCTCCCTCTGTGAAAGGACAAAGGTTTGTCCAGGACTGCAGAGAATCCACAAAGCATCCTCTCACCACAATCGCTTCCCATATTAAATCCAAAGGTGAGGTTGAACAGATAAGGATGGGGATCCAGAGAAGGACCCAAGAGCCCTGTATACCTCTCTGCGATACAGCAATGTATGCAGAGCAAAAGCAAGAGATGCTTCTGGTTGGGATTTGAAGTCTGGCAAATTTATTCCTGTATACATGTTCAGGAATGCCAGAATTTGTGTCATGGCCTCAACCTTGGGAAAGCCAAATATCACCAAACACCAGAGATCAAGATTCAGAACAAAAATTGTCATCTCAATTGGAGACATTATAATGAAAGCAGAAACAATATTAAATAATTCTGGCATTTGGGAAAGGGTTACAAAGTGCATATGGACATAGCCCACAGCAAAACTATTTGATGGATATTTAGCACTTTTGAAGTTAGTTCCACCATCTCCCCCACCTTAGTACATGAAACTCTTTGGCCTGTGGATGGTCTGGATTACTGTGGGAGCTAAATAAACCCTTAACCATAATAAATATGGAACGGTGTAGCATTGCCTTGTTTGTTTCATGGAAAACAAGGCATGATAGCACTTACTTATGACTTTCATGCTTTTTTATATGTCTCTGTTCACTCCATGCACCTGGTGCCTTTTGATGATTCATTTTAATGTGTTCAACACATGCTCGTACACAGACTGAGATCACGATAGGAAAGTGCTGCAGCGTGAGTATCCAGGGATCTATGCCCAATCAGTTGTTGACAATGACAGAGTGACAAATGCTGTCAATATTGTGTAATGTGAAGAAAAAAACCCTACCAGAAAATTCAGTCCTGGAAAATTCAGTCCTGGAAAATTCTGAAAAAGACAGGTTTTCCAAAGGTTTGATGATATAAGCAAAAAGTCCGTCAAGCGCATATTTCCCTTGAAGAATGTAGATGGTTTCAGTACTTAAAGTCAAGCACACGCATATGTTCTGTGGTGATCCAAAGCTGTTACCACTGAAAGTGTATGGCTTTATCTCAGTTCCCCTTCTACTATGATAATTTGTGTCAGATTTATGGTTTACTGTAGATTGATGACATACACCAGACTGTCATTCTTCATAACTAGGTAGCTGAAGTAATCTCCAAAATATTTAGCATCATACCTAGAAGGTGTGTTGATGGCAGTCAGTGAGTTTTGATGAAATTTATGTAATTCCTTATAAGGGTATGAGGTTCCTGGTACTGAACAGGGAACCAGAGATGGAAAATAATCATTCCTGTTATTCCAAAGTACTAGAGGCTGTCTTTGGAGTGCATTTTCAGTCTTGTTTCTTTACCTTTAAGAGCACAGATTACTTTTATTAGGTAGGCAGACAGACAGACAGACAGATAGTTATGGCTAAAAGTACCACAACAGAAAAACAATGTTTTTCATTTAAATTGTTTTGCTTTTCAGTCAGCTTGTCTTACTCAAAAGCAACAGAAGACCCTTGACTTCATTTATATTTCAAAGCACAGTCACTCTTAGACATCTGTTTTCGTGGAAGTTTAAACTACTTTGCTGACTTTGTTACTTTATATAAATGTTTAAAGACAATTCAATAAAATGCGATTTCTTTGAGACAGGTACTATCATGTCAGTTTGAGGTAATCATGGCCATGCCTGCTTACATGTTTTTAATGCCATTTGATAGGTGTCACTGACTTTTATGAAAATCTTTGAGGCACTTACTTATAGACCGTGTTTGGAATTACTGTACATATCTCTTTCCTGGCCTCTGGCTGAATCTTACAATGTAAATAGGTTCATATGGCTGGCGCAGAGAGGAATAAGGTGTGTATTACTAAAGCCAATACTTCAAAGGAGTATGCATGGTTTCAACCAAAATTAAGAACAGGAGAGCCCTATGTAGACACTTCTTTTTTTTTTCCCTTCCTTTTCTTTTTCTCCTAGTTGTCTGTTTAAATGAAGAATGTCTGGGGTGAAGCTTTCCAAAGAATTATTTTGAATAATTTAAATAAAGTTAAATGTTATCCTACTTGGATGGAGTTTTTTTCTTTTGAATTTGTTTGGTTTGAGGCATAACAACTTAGAAAACAAATTAGGGATGTTTGAACTTCACAACAGATCTATTACTGCATTATCAGCATGTTGAGCCAAGAAAAAGACAAATTCCAGTACTTTTTATAAAAAATGAAATAAAATTATTTTAAAATATGACCAACAGAATAATCATATCAACTATATAAATGCTTTAAAAAACATTGAAAAGCTGTATACGTTAAACAACAAGCTGGACAAATAAAATTATGCTGCTGGAGCTACCGGTAGTAATTAATATCTTATTCACGTTTAGAGGCAAGAACTGCAACAGAATTCATTATACGAAGTCCATGCAACTTCTGATACAACTTTATACACTCTTAATGTCCTTAGAAGAGTTAAAACAAGTATTCTATTATTCCATTTCAGGCATGGAATGAAAACTATGCAACAGAAAGTAATTTTTGAAATGCTTTCCTTCCAGCCAAGGAGACACAACTGTTTGAAATGAGTTGCACTTGATCTCATTAGCACTGAACTTGGTAGCACCACTATAAAATATGTACTCCAAATGCCACAGAGTTATTTTGTGTTTCGGTCATAAATAGCCTTTTTTAGTAGGGTCAGGCAAGAAAAAAATTTATCTCAGGTTAGAATGGACAGATTTTAAGTACAGGCTAGAGAGGAGTACCATATTTGCAAACAGAAATTACAGGAATTACAAAATTTTTAAAACTTTCTTCTGTAGTTTAAAGAAAATTATTTGATGCCACATCTGGTTTTTTGGCCAAAGTTGTCAGTTTAATAGCTTTTTTCCTCTCTTTCTTTTCTCCCATGAGTATTTTGCATACTACTTCTGGGGTTATTTTCAAAATATCAAATTACATTCTAAAGGAAGAAAAGAAGGGTTTAAGATCTGAGTCCATAGTGATTATGAGGAAGAAGCCCATATACAAGCTTTTTTGGAGTATCTGTTCAAACGGAGGATAGCAGCCCTACAACAGCTTTTGTCCTACAGCCATGTAGGATGTGCACAGTTGTAACCCCTTGCGTGAATGCATATGGCATTTTATAGCTGAATTTGTCTGGAATCACTCAATTTCTGCTACAACACCACAACAGAGGAATAATACACACTACCATCTAGATAGTAACACTTCTTGTCTAAAAGCAATTTGCTGGACATAAATAATACAACATTATTTTTGTCTCACCAGTAATACATCCTTTCATTCCTACTACTTGTAAACAAAACAAAAAAGCACCAAAGTGGTTTTCCTCAATAGAATTTTGTGTGAGACATGAAACCAAGTAAATAATAATTATGAAGCGACAAGAAAAGTAATGATGTTATGCTTATATTTATAGAAGGTGAAAATCCTAAAATAACATCTGCAAATTGTGCATCATGCTATATCTGACATCTTTGGTTTTTCCTCAGAATATTAAGAAAATATGGCTACACCAGCTGAAAAAAAATGTTGCTTTAATCTTCTGTATGATGTGGAAGAAAAATCATCATTGGTTGTATCCTGTAGGTATGATCTACAGTCTACTGAAGTCTATAGAAGCCATTAACATATTTCAGTGAAGAGCTGGACTAGATCCAATGCTAGGTGCTTTAGAAGAGTAATAAAGATGAAATTCGGTGGTGCATTTAAGACAGAAAGTCATGAGCACCTAACCTACAAAATAGTAAAGAAATTGACTCGTCTTAATAATAAAAAATAATGTAAATAATGTTTGCCAAGACAAATTGGAAAGATGATATTGATGCAAACATTGGGCAACATATTACACCCAAAGAAATAGTGTGGGAGGCCACTTACATCAAAGCAGATGCTGAACTTTAGTTTAAGTATCTTTGAAACATTAGAAGTAAGCTAAGAATCATGTTATTAGAAAAAGTAAAATGCATCCATAGGTTTTTCTCTCCGATGCTCTTAAATATTATCTAAATTATGGTAAATCACTCTGTTTCCATCTAAGCAAAGACTGGTGACCCTCATAATTTGCTAACATTGGATTCTGTTTCAGAAAATTATATGAAAATTTTGCATTCAATATGGCCCACTCTGAAAAGAAAAAAACTGAGAATTATTAATATTATTGTGGTTTTTATGCCTTAGAGTTCTAATTATGCCATGGGTTTCTTTAAATAAATTTTGACCTTTTAAATTTGTCCATCAGTGTTCCCTTTAGCTCTTAACACTTCTGACTGTGTTCCTTCATTAGTCGATCACAGAGCAATTTACTGCTATTTTGAGTTAAACCTTGAATCGTAATTTCTGTACCTGAGTTGACTTGTTCTTGACAATGCTGGATATTTTTCTCCTCCACCACAAGTCAATTTTTCCTTCATATTGTGATGTGATATTAATTACTTTCTTCCTTCCAACAGCCTAATTAGCTAGTTATGTAATTTGTGTCCAGCGACTTACATAGGCAGAGGATGCATTCCGGGTGGCTTAAACCTGAAGGTCCTGAACAGCTGGAGTACCTTCTTGGTGGGCTGGGGATGCTAGACTTTCTAGTTCAGAACTGAATTTGTGTTGAGCCATTGCCTGCCCTTGGAAGAGGTCTCTTCCCAAATGAGTCTGCATCCTGCTCAATTTAATGCACCTGTACAAGATCAGTAAGACTCGTCTGATATTTAATGGTTTTTACTACTTAATTTAATTACTTTAATTTACTTTTGTCTTAATTAAGAACATCACTAATCACTTGCACTCAAAACATTGCAAAACCTTGACATGAATGAACAGTTCTCATCCAAACCCAGCCTTCTTTTCTAGGCAGGCAGGAGTGAGCTGGAAATCAATCAGTCCCAGGTGTTCTCCCTGTGCATGTGCCCTGCTGGTGCTGGTCACTGGCTGCCCCAAGCTCTGCAGATCTGTGAAGCAGTTCCAGCTGCAGGTCCATTTTGATAATTCTTCCACAGCCTGTGTGCCTCCCTCCATGACCACAAACACTGCAGCTCCCCACGGCAGCCTTCCTGAAGTCCCCAGTCAGTTGCATGCATTGCCTCTGATCTCAGCGTAAATGCTCTAAATTAAATGATAAATAGGAATCACCTTGGAATCACTTTACTCGATAGTTAACATATTTACCCTGACAAGTGCACTGAACCATTTTAGCCAGACACATTTGAAAGAGAGAGAGAGAGAGAGATGCTTCACAAATTTTTAATTGAAAAAAACAACTTAAGAGTGGAAAAACTCAATATAGACCTGGTTAGTATGCTTCAGTATAACAAACAGCACAAGAAGATTTAGAATCCAATAGACAGATATTCAATATTCACTTCTGATTGTTGTCTGTCAGGGACATACATCTGGTTTTTCTGACACATACTTTGCTTTTCCAGCACACAGCATTCAAGAAAAACTACCTGTTAAGTGATTATTTGACTAAAATACCCATTTTCACATTCATTAATTAACATGATGGTGCAGTCCTTTGGCCAAGTCTCTTCATAAGATTTCTAGAAACATGCAGCACAATATTGTATTAGATTGGATTAGCTTCTTTTCTCCTCATACTTGTAGAATTGTGTAAGAACTATATATAGGAATACTTTACTGTATGCAACTAGCTAAAAGTAGCAGAATTTCCACCCTACTCAGAGCAAGCCAATAATTGCAGCATTAGACTTGGCACAATAAAGACATGTAAGAGCTTTTTCTAAAAAATAATTTTTTAACAAGAGTTTCTTGTGGTAATTTTAAGTTTTTTCCATCATGTTTCTGCATAATAGATAAAGTATCCCAGGACTTTGTTCCTAGATGCAGACTTTTTTAATCTTTACATTCAGAAATGCAGAGATTTTTCTTATATTTCAAGTGACTGGGTATCTTATGTCACAATTACAGAGGTGGAGGTTGACATATGTATTTCAGCTCACTGCCCATAGGGTATTGTTGAGGTCATGAGGAAAAGGCAGGTGTTCTGCACTCTTTTACTGAAACTGCTCGTGGAAGATTGGTCCAATTACAAATGCTCTTCAACACCTATTTTGTTAATACCGAGGATTCAGTACTGAGCATAACTTGGAGGTTTGTGTTGTCTTCACACAAAGGAGAAATCCTGGGCAACATAATTTGACTTTCCAATTTTCTCTGATAAGTTTCTTGCTTATATTTCATTATAAAAACAAATAAACAGACTTAAGTTTGCTTTCCAGCCCTAATCCTTGGTTTTGCACACAAGTTCACATCTGTAATTGCCACCTCAGGATGCAATTTGTATTCTTGTGAAGGGCCAGAAAAATATAAATTTTCATCCCCAGCCTATGTGAACTGCGATGAAATACAAGAGGTCTCTATGATACAGGGCTGTTCATCTTTGATTTGAGAAGCTGTGTCAGTGATTCAGAGCTCAACTGATGTCTTATAGCACTCATTACAGTTGTGTACTGAAGGCAGCATGTCTCATCTGGATAAGGTGAAACACAGAGGTCTGGTCTGCTCTGTGGTCATTAAGAGCCCACCTTTGAAAGAGAACCAAGTGTTGGGCATTAAACTTAAATTGTCAGTTAACTCATGCCTCTGAAACTTCCAGAGGCATGCACACACGTATGCATATGCTTTTAGAGCTCACATTTCAGTGCTTCTTTAAAAACACACTAAATATCATAAGTGCTAAATATGATGGTTACTATGATTAATAAAAAAATCTAATATCCTTCCAGATAAAAAGTTTATACAGAAATGTAAAATTTTCTACTTTTTTCTTTCACAGTGCTTGGGTGCCAGAGGGGACCATTAGATCATCTAGATTCATCTCCTGTATGTTACAGGCCATTAACTATCCCTAGTTACCCTGTTTTAAGCCCAATAACTTGTATCTAAGTAAATCACAACTTTTATATGGCTCCAACCAGGTATTGCCATCTGGCTGGTGTGACAAATTCCTTCCTCAGTCTCCCATGACCCCACATTTCCTACAGAAGTCTTCTTGTTGTCTGTAAGTTTCTCTCTAGAGTTACTATCCTGTAGAGGAGAAACATTGGCTCTTAGCCCAAACCAAGATCTGGTACTAGTTGCTCTCTCTATCGGTTTTGTTTGTCTCTTTTACACATTCAGTCGTTTGTCCAGGTCTTTAACATCTACTCAGGGCAAATATATGTATTTGCCATAATCTTTGGATCACAGTGTGGTTCAAGGTAATTTTACAATAACCTCCTGTTCTCTGACCTCTTTTCTGGCCTATTCATCGAATATTTGTCTTTGTGGCTTTGAGATATGTAGGGCAGTGTAGGCAGTATACACCCATGTACTTCATGTCTGTGAAAACAAACTCTTGGTAATTAGTGGCTTGCTGTTGAGTTGGTAATCCAGTGAAATCTATATTGCAGCATTTGTTAAGACTCTGCTGACAGCATTTGGGTAACTGAACCAATGGACTTGATGCCCAGTGCAAGGCATGGTGAGAGGATGGGTGACGCTTGTGTTGCATCATGTTTGTTCTGCTTTCCACTTCCTGTTGCATGAGCTCCTGCTAGCAAAATATACTCATTACTTTATTATCTTAGAAGGGACAGCATAACAAAAGCCTCCTCTCCTGGAATCATTAAAAGATATCCCGCACAGACAAGCCAAACATTGATGACCTGCCTGGCTGTGGTGTCCTTGTTGATGGATACAGCAGTTTGTGTGTCCTTGTTGGAGAGCTAACACAAAAACAGTGAGTGTTTCCCTCTCTTTCCATATCGGTCAACCAGTTAATGCCATCTACGTGTGCAAGGAACCCTGAAGCCACACTGCAAAATCAATATAAAGCAAACATAGTTTAGAAAACTAAATTAAATACTCAAGGTTAATATTAGCATTTAAGAGAACAATAGGTCAAAATCACTTGTCTTTTTCCCAGATGATACTTTCCATTTTACTAAATAGGTGTCTGTTAAGGCTGGCAAAAGCTCCTCTGTTAGAGAGTAAGGGAGGGAAAGAAGAAAGCAAGAGTAGCAGGGAGAGGTGACCTTATTTTACCTTTTCTGACAAAAGCAGATAACACCGCTAGATTAGAGACAATCCCACAGGCTGCCAAAGGCTCTTCCCTGAGATGATGTGCAATTTCCTCTTTCTGAATAACTCTCATTTTTAATTTTATCATCTTGACAAAGCCCTCAGCACTCATAGTTACTTCAGAGATGTAGAAACTTCACATTCACAGTGGTACAAGGAGTTAGCATGAGGTCAACTTCTTCTTTTAAATAAAAAGTTGTGCTGAAGAGCAGCTGTAAGAAGAGCAACTATGAAGAGGGGTTCTATATCACTGATGCTACATCTATGTGTAGGGCAGAGGGGCAATGATACCAGGATAGCACAGTACAGCCTAGCAAAATCAGGTTTTTGCCTGCATAAAGTGACAGACTATGCTGCAGCCACGTAGCATCACCCTGAAGCCTTGGTCCTAACTTAGGTTAAATTGCTGTTCCTCTCATTTGTGCACTTCACTAGCACATTGCCAGCTCATATAGCTCTCACAAAATAACTGCGTAAGATAAAAGGTTTTAAGTAATTGTTGTGTAGATAGTGCTTGTATCAACAGAGACAAAAGCCCTGTGAAAAGCTGGGGATGTTGTACGATGTTAGATATCCACACAGTAGTTGCCAGTGATGCCTCATCTCATTTTCCGCTTCTTTAGAAGACACAGGGGTGACTTTGAGTTGTCACCACTCATCAACTTTTCATGGCAATGAGGAGACAATAGGATCCACTGTCAGGTACAACATGTCAAAACTTTAGCTTGATGCCTATGTCAAAATGGTCACCTATGAAATCATAACCCACTAATCTCTTAATTTGCTGCAGACTCCAACAGACATATGTGCTTGCTGGTTATTTCAGAAGATTTTGCCTTTACTAGAGGGAGGCAATTGTTTTAAATGAATCCACAGGTGATAGTTCATAGAGCTGTGACAATCTAAAGCATTCTGTAACTACATGACAATTTATACAGCCATGAAATTACTGGAAACATATTTATACCACCTGTTTCAGTGCAGAGAGCCATCATTTTTTATTCCCAACAGCACTATTTGTTCTTCACGTCATATTACCTGCTCAAAATACTAAGTGTATCATTGTTCAACAAAGCAATAGATGGGATTGATCATTTGAATTCAAAAGGCAATCTTTCTGCAATTACTGCCAAGATTCCTTCACATTTAAAAAATATTAAAAAGAAGAAGAAAAGGAAAGAAAAGAATGGCTTCATTCACTTTGGCACTGCTACTGCTGAGTGCCAGCCAGCACCAGTATCTGGCAGGGTGCTTTTGAACCACTCTCCAAAATAAATATAGCAGACGTCAGTCAGGTGTTTTTCTACCCATGTCCAACCACTCACCAAGGAATATGTTTTTATTTTAGGCCCACAGCCTATTAGCATAATGAATTTTTCAAAAAAATTAGGGGTCTTAGCTAAATAGGAGGAATCATGAAACATTTGCCTTCAACATCTAATCTGGTAAATCTAAGTCTGTATCTGAACTCCTTTTATATCAGCCAGGCCTAGCCAGACCTTACCATCTCATGTTGAAGTTTTGAACTCTCTAAACCCCATTTAAGTGATCGAGTTCCAGCATTTGCCATATTGGTCCCATTATTCTCCAAAAGCACTTGTAGACCCCACAGAGCATAGTAGCCCTGGCTTTACTTTTGCAAACTCAGCAGGGTCTAATGGTGTCAGCCCACAACACCCAAGACACTGCAGCAGAGCTGCCTCCAACCCAGGGGTTACTGTGAGCAGCCTCCAGCACTGGTGAGCAGAGTGGACTCTCACAGAGATCTCTTTAGCTGCTTCTTAAATCCATGTGTTCATCTGCTTGTGTTGCTGCTTGCTTACAGTGATCAAAAGGTTAGCTTATACACACACAAAAGCACCAGAGATAATATTAAGAGTTATTAAGGGTTATGCTTATGGATTGCTTTATGTGGTCCATACATACACCAGATGGAGGTTTCGTGTGTTGCTATGGACCTACCACTGCACGCTTTTTTGCAACAAGTAGGCTTGAGCACTGCAGTTCAACTTGTTTCTATCACAAGATTGTTGCTGTGCAAATGCAGCCAATTCAGTGCTACAGACCTCCCCTGTTTTTTAACTGGCATGTGATGATCAGCTTTTCCCTGTCACTACACACTTTTCATACTTTCTTATCTTTGCATGTTGCGTTATGAACCAAAGAACAATTATATATTAATTTTTCCCATCCCTTATGTGAAGATATGAAACAGCCTTTGTTGTTCAAGTAGGCTACCCACTTCAGTGTTACTTGTCTCAGGTTCTTAATATACTTTTTTACTGTATGTTTTGCACTGAGAGGGATAGTGTTTCCCTTGTAAGTTCTACTCAATTTCCTAGTCAGTATTGCTGAGACACTGGTCGTATGACCCTGAGATGCAGTCTTCAGCAAGGTTTGGGCCATGGCCATCTAATCATACCCTCTGTGAGAGTCACTTCTTGACCCACAGCAGCTCCGTCTACACTTGCGCCTGGGAGCTTCTAGGCGCTAAAGCCAGTTGGCATCATGTGGCTCAAGACTATGCCTTTGCCTCCAAAACAGGTTAGCTGCATGAAAACTGTCTGTTGGAAGCAGTCTCTGGGTCACTGAATTCCCAAACCGTGCCTCAGAACTGCTCTCGAGAGCACAGGGTGGACAGGTCAGGTTCATGCCCAGGACAGCTGTGTACATGTCCTGGTGTTTGGGAATGTTTTGAAGCTTTCACCATTGCTGGCTGCAACACTGCTCCTGAAGTGACTTGCTCTAGCTGTTTAGGTCACCTCTAGTTTGATCTGATGCCTGTACAAGTCAATGTTTAGGGGCTCATTGACTCCAATGGACTTTGGCCCAAACACACAGATCTCTGGATTTCAGATGTTTCTGATTTGCAGGAGCATGCAAGTTGGCAAATGTCAAAAAGGGACATTTGCTCCTGGCAGGAATCAGTAGAAGAGAAAGCCCCTGCCATGTATGCTATTTACTGATCTACGTATTTGACATGTCAGCACAGTGTAGTAGGCAAACACTCGAAGGAAACATGTTTGTGACATAACTTATTTTAGGAGAATTTTGCATTTTCTACAGCAACTTGTTTTGTAATTAGGTACAAGTCAGAAGGATGAGTTTTCAAAATGTACCCCTAGAGTTTTATATTTTATTTTTGCTGTATTTTAAATGCCAAATCAAAATTATCATGTTTAATTTACTTTATTCTCAGTGGTTTTGCTTAGATTTATGAATTACCTTGGATTAATTGCTGTATAGCATTCTGGTTTTATAGTGTAATTGGGTGTGTCTAAGTGCATTCCATTTTATTACTTGCTTTAGGGTATATTTTGGATGAACTGTATAATATAAAATAGATTTGGTGTTATGTTTTATATAATGCCAGAGAAAGCACAAAAACTGCATTTAAGTTATGGGTTCCATGTCCAGAAAACTTTGAAGGACAAATCTGCTTATTCTCCATTTTTCTCAGTTTGTTTTGAGTTTTTCCATTTCAATTTTTCACAATAACCTTTGAATTATTGAGCCTTTGTGTCAGTCAGAGCAAAACTAGTAGTCCACCCTGAATGATAGTGTAAATACTAGTATCATACCTTCCAAGACCCCCATTGAAAAAGTCAAATCAGAGCAACACCTAAGCAAAACAAAATAAATACCCCACATGGGGGCCTGACACTCTTCTTGTATTGGACCTTTCTTCTTTCTGGTCTTTGGAGGGATCAAAGTGAAATACCTGCATGAGCTAGCACACTGCAATTGTTAACACCTGGACTTCCGACTCTCATAGAATCACAAAATATTTTGCATTGGAAGGGATGTTAAAGATCACCCAGTTTCACCCTTCAGCCTTGGGCAGGGAACTGCCTTCTAAATCAGGATGCTCAAAGCCCCATCTGACCTGGCTTGAACACTTCCAAGAATAGGGCATCTACAGGTCCTGAACAACCTGTTCCAGTGTCTCCCCACCCTCACAGTAAAGAATTTCTTCTTACTATCTAATCTAAACCTACCCTCCGTCAGCTAAAGGCCATTCACACTTTTCCTTATCAGTACATGCTCTTGAAAGTACTCTCTCTCCATACGTCTTGTAGGTTCCCTTCAGGTACTGCAAGGCTGCAATTAGGTTACCTCAAAGCCTTCTCTTTTCCACGCTGAACAATCCAAATTCTCTCAGCCCTTCCTTCTAGGAGAGGGGTACCACCCCTCTGATCATCTTTGTGGCCTCCTCTGGACTCAGTTCAACCAGTCCATGTCCTTATGCTGAGGATCTCAGAGCTGGTTGCAGCACTCCAGGTGGGTCTCACCAGAGCAGAGCAGAGGGGCAGAATCCCCTCCCTCCCCTGCTGCCCACACCGCTGTGGATGCAGCCCAGGACACATTTGGCTCTCTGGGCTGTGAGTGCCCATGGCTGGGTCATGTCCAGCCTCTCACCCACCAGCACTCTCAAGTCCTTCTCAGCAGAGTTGCTCTTGATCCGTTCATTTGCAGCCTGGATTGGTACCAGGGGTTGCCCCAACGCAGCTGCAGAACCTTGGTCTTGGTCTTGTTAAACCAACATGAGATTCTCAGGGGCCAACTTCTCCAGCTTTTCCAAGTCCCTCTGGATGGCATACCATCCTTCACGAGTGTCAACAGCACTACTCAGCTTGGGGTCATCTGCAAACTTGCTTGAGGATGCCCTTTATTTATGTCATTGATGAAGGTATTAAGTAACATTGGTTCCAACACAGATCTCTGAGGGCACCACTTCTCACTGACATCCACTGGGACTCTGAGCCATTGGCCACTACCTTCTGGATGGGACTGTATAACCACTTTCTTATCCACATAGTAGTCCACTCCTCAAATCCATCTCTTTCCTGTTTAGAGAGAAGAATATCTGCGGGGAACCATGTCAAAGGCTTTACAGAATCCAGATAATTGACATCTGTAATCCTTCTCTTGTCCACTGATGTGGTCACTCCACCACAGAAGGCCACTGGGTTGGTCAGGCAGGACTTGCCCTTGGTGAAGCCGTGCTGGCTGTCCCGAATCACCTTCCTGTCCTTGACGTGCCTTAGCACAGCTTCTGGGAGGATCTGTTCCATGATCTTCCCAGCAGGGAGGTGAGGCTGACAAGTCTGTAGTTCCCAGGGTACTCCTTTCTACCCTTTTAAAAGATGGATAAAATGCTTCCCTTTTTACAATCACATCTCCTGACTGCCATGACTTTTCAAATATCATGGAGAGCAACTTGGCGACTACATCTGCCAATTCCCTCAGGACTCTGGGATGCATCTCATCAGTTCCCAGAGACTTACGAACATTCAGGTTCCTCAGGTGGTCATGAACCTGATTTTCACGTGCATTGGGAAACACTTCAATCTCCCAGTTCCTGTCTTGCAACCCAGCCACTCGAGAGGTGTGGGAAGAGAGGTTGCCACTGAAGACTGAGGCAAAAAAGTTGTTGAGTACCTCAGCCTTCTCCTCATCTGTTGCTGCCAGCTTGCCAGAATTGTTTATCAGAGCAGGGAGCATATGTCTTCTTTGATCTGCCTTTTCTAGATTATTTACCTGTAGGAAGCCTGGATTAGTAAGGCCCAATTTTTAAGTCACAGGCTTCTGTATGGATTGCCATAAAATGTTATTGACCGCATTTAGTAGTTTTGATGTGGTTAATCCAAAACTACACACCCTTGTCAGCCTTACAACAAGTTCTCTGATTCCTTTCATGCCTTTTATACCCCTGCTCTTCCATTGCATTTGTGTTGATGTGTCTCTGTTCTGCACAAAGAAGCACTTTCGTGCAGGTGGAGTGAAGAAGACTGAATCAAAAAAACCTCTGAATGTTAGAAACTTGCATCTTCTTTTCATCATCTTTGTGACTCCCTAGTCTGCCTTTGGTGACATCACAGCTCCTACATTTTAGTAAATTGGTGGACCTGAAGTCAAAATGCTACTCCAAAGAATCCCTTTCCAGGCACTAAAATAAAACGCTTCTGGCCCCTCTTGTCTTCCCCTACTTCAAACAGGTTGCTAAATGGTGGATTTCCTTCCAAGATAACATTGGACAGTCATGTTAAATTATAACAACCACTGCCTGGAATGACAGAAGGCAATTTTGAGACACTGAATTACTAGGTAAGAAGAATACAATTCAGGAATCCCTGACAAACAAACTTGAAACTGAAAAAACAAATGAGTCACTAATGTTATGTTAAATGAAAACTGGAGAGTACTGAACTGTTTGAGCTACTGTACCAACAAAGAACAGAAGTTTTCCATAGAAATGTCACGAGATTGGCTTCAGCATCAGAAGTCTGACTAATGAATCACTAATATGACGCAACTGTGGTTGATACCTTGTCTCACAACAAAGTACCAGAGAAGCACTAATTTTTTAGAATTGATTCAAACTATTGAGTATGAATCACCCTAACAAAGAGATAAGATCCAAAATTTCATTAATTGAAGAACATGTGAAACAGCTCAAAGTATATTTTGTAGGACAATTCTCTCATTTATTTTGGAAACTGGAATCATTGTAGTATCATTCTACAACTTGATAGCTGTACTATAGTCTCTTATTAATGCAGTTTAGATTAAAATGATTCTGTGCTTAGTGTTTAGTAAAAACAATAATTACATACTGTATTTTCTTTGCTACTTTGTCCTCCTTCCTTTCGATCACATGAAAAAGTTTCACTGGCAATGATGAACTGAATCTCACAGTGCATGGAAGTACATGATGAAGCTGGCTGCAGGACAGAGAACTGAACTTTTTATTTAAGTCACTATTTATGTGACTCTCAGCCCCACATTACTGAAGTCTCCACAGGCTGGCTAACCCTGGTATCCCTAGGAGCATAGGCAGGCTGAATCAGAGGGAATGGCACATAGCATAAAATGCATGTGCAGCCTATTGGGGCTCAGTATCTAGCAGGAGTCAGATCCTAAACTGACTTTGGAGCTTTTGAAAATCTAATTAGATGCTACTTTGTATTGTAAGTATATAAAAGCCTTGAAAATCCTATGATAAGCATTTTGTTCATATACATCAGCAAATTTGCAATAGGATCTGGACATGTGTATACAGCAGAGACAGCATCTCAAAAGGCATAGGGAGACCTGCAACTTCAACTAGTTAATTTGAAAGAAAATCCACAAAATATTTCAAGAAGTAAGGTATCGCCGAGATTCCAGAATACAGGAATATAAAAAGAAAATATCTGCCTGCTATTGACTTTGCACTCCTGTTGATATTTGCGATTCAGTGTTAAATTTCTGTTTAACATTTGTAAGGTGTCAACTGTTTTCAAAACATAATTTTCATTACGTAATATTTACAAAGACATTCAGTCTCAAGTGCTGCAGGTACAATGGTCATATATCTATGCAACACGTAAGAATGAACATCTGTATAAAGGCTGTGAGGCAATGAAGATTAAATGCTAACTTTGTAAGCTTTACGTAACTCGTACCAAATCAGCTGCCCACAAACCACAGGAGTTCACCACATAAGCAGACAGAAGTTTTGTTTGGAAAGGACAGGATGATGATTTCCAGTTCATAAGATATTTATCCTAAGACACATTCATTCATCTGTTGCACATTTAAATGTCTGTTTTTAGTCACTTGCTGGAGCAATACAATTAGAAGGAGCATCTCTTTCTAATAACGGCTTCATTCCACACTGGCTTACAAGCAGTCACTGTGTAATCTAAAGCAGTAGAAACAAAGTGTGAGTTCAGGAAGTCCAAGCCACAAGGAAGGAGATTCTGCACCAAAGAGACAGCTAGCCAGAGGTGATTAATGGGGATGTGGAGCCCAAATCCTGCAGGAGGAAAGGAAAATAAAAGACTACTCCACCTATGCAAGGACTGCTTGTCTTCAAGCCTGCCTGGTGGCTGTTGAGGACTCAGGTTCATGTGTTTTCTTACCACATCAGCCACCAGACAACCTTCACTCAAGGCTTGGTATGTAATCCTGGACCGGTCCAGGTTTGTTTTGGGGTTTTTTTGGGTTTTTTTGTTTTGGTTTGGTTTTTTTTTTTTGTTTTGTTTTGTTTTGTTTTGTTTTGTTTTAGTTGTTTTTAAGAAGAAAAACAATGGTAAGAATATGAAATATCTTTTAAAGGTGAAGTATGAGAAATATTTAATTTTAACAGTTACAAAATTAATTAAATTTAATTAGAAAAAAAATTACGTGTGCATTTTAATCAAAGAATACTTGGAAATCATTTATCTCTGTCTGAATGCTTTCAAACTGCTTTCAGGCGTTTATTAGCTACCAATAACCTTCGTTTTTCAGCAATGCATAGAGTCATGCATGAGCAATTACATTCTGCAGTCTTTAATTTGATGGAATTTATTCTCAGACATCCTTCCTAGGATGGAACATATTCCTGGAACAGATTATGGTTTGATCTAAACACTGTCAGTTTGGGTTCAGATTGATCACTTCCAGTATAGAGTTCAGTAACAAGTTCCTGAAAGAAGAAGGCTTCACCCTCAGAGACCACTGTTCCAAATTGGTGCTTTATGCTGCGGAGGGATGTGACTGTCTCATTGGGTTGTGATGGATGCTGAAGGTCTGAGACTGCAGGACTGATTTATTATGAACTTCGCAAATGAGTCCATGGCTACATGTCTTTTCTGACCTGAATATTAAAATGTTTCTTAAACAATTCCTTTGCTGACCATGGCATTCATTCCTGAGAGATGCTCTTGATGTCAGTATTTCAGCTCAGCAGTCTCTTTAAGCGCTGTATTCGACCGTAAATTGGCTTTAACTAAGATGCAAATGAGACAAAAGATTGCTTGTGTTGTAAAATCAAGTCAATAAAATATTGTTTTGCTTATCGCTGAGAAGACTATTTTGTGAATTTCTTATTCACTGAGTTTTCTTCTGTTGGTTATTGGTCTGGTGGGGGTTTTTAGGTGCATGTGGTCTTACCACATAAAAATAAAGCACTACTATAATTTAAAAATTACTCTGATGATATTTTCTTTCTAGTGATACATGATACTGACCTTTCAGTGAAAGAAATTTTTCAGTATTTTAAGGGCTCTACCTGTATTTCTCTGCTAATGCTTTCTATGTGAGTTTTGTGTAGTGCTAAGCAATAAGCTAAACTGCCAGAGACCTTCAGGGAAAATTTTATATTTCCCAGCAAAAATATATTGAGCCCCAAATGATTGTCACAATCCTGTATTATTTCCTTATGCAAAATCATAAGGAACATGTATAGTTTCAACTGTCTTATCTGCCAGAATCATTGTCATATATACCACTTTGGTCATATGAAATAATCATTAACTGCAGCTAGGCATATTGCTAATTCCACCCTGCAAAATCATTGTAAGTTCCTTGCCAAAACAAAGCATCCCACAAAGTAGGCTTTGACATATTTTCATGGTTACCAGAAAGTTCTGATTGCCTCATTAGAATATTTTGGCCACCAGAAGAACATTTTTTTAAGCGCCTCTCGACCTTCCTGTCATGTGTGTAGGCAGGTTGGTCTGTTGTCCACTCTCGCATCACAACCTGCACACTGTTGGTGCAGTGCTCCCAAACAATGAGAACAGATTGCTCCAATCTCTTTGTGTGGTAAGCTTCCTGCCATCTTCTCTTTTCCTACGCCACTTTTTATTTGCTATAGAAAAGCGGCCAGCGCTCCCATCACAAAATCAAGGCTCACTAGGTTAGGCAATGCTTAAAATCTAATCTCCTCTCTCCCTGCTCAATGCTTGAAATTTGGTGTTTTTCCAGTTTCTTTTCTGTAGTCTGAGCTTCCTTTCTTCACCTGGCATGGGTACTGAAATACTCTACTTGCCAGATGTTTCTTAGACACATAGCTAAATCAACTAGTCTTTCAAAAACTTAGAGTGAAATATATATGTCTGCAGGAGGGAGTTTGCCTGTAAGCCTTTAAACCATGTAACTCCAGTTTATTATGTTCTACCTGCTTGCTTTGGGAAAAAAAGTATTAATTCTGCAAATAATTTGTTTTCAGAGTAAGGAATACTTACCATTCTTTAAGTCATTGTCACGAAAACAGCGGTTAAAACACAGCACAAAATCTTTCCCACATGAGATGTGGAAGACCTGTTTTTTTCGAAATTGAAAGTATCCATTTTCCTTTTGTGACGATTTAAAAAACAAAAAAAACCCTCTCAAAATAACAAAAAACCCAGCAAGCCTCAACAAACGAACAAAAACAAAAGAAAAAAAAAGCCACAAAACTGCCTCTTAGGACCTCTTGCTTACCTGCTATTTCCCAGGTATATTTTTGCTTTTATAGAACCTTGTAAAAATTATCTCATCTTTATCACCAGAGATTTTCTTACTATGTCTTCCAAAATCTTGATCAGGTGTATGTTGTTTGGCTCGGGCCAAAGCTTCAAAGAAGCAATGTATTGTTTGATTCTCCATAAAGATTTATCATCCATTACTAACTTTATTGCTCTGCGAGGTTATATTTTGTTTGGCAAAGAAACTGATGGAGATGAGAATAGTAACTATAGAATATTATTAAGAATTTCTTTTATTTCCAAGGAAACAGAACTGGGCTCAATACTGTTGGAAGCATAAATTAGTCCTTTGGAATAACTGTAAGTAGTACACTAGATACTTTTATTGATAGTCCAGAAGGGACTCCATCTCTAGGCAAACCTCAGGAACAGATACGCCACAAAAGAGTGAGAACCTTTCTGCCTTCAAAGCACACACTGGTACTGTTCTTATCTGCACTTTCTTCCAGATAAATTTTAAAACCCATCCTACAGTTGGTTCTCATTGCCAAGACACTTTCAACACACTGGGCTCAAGGGCTTCACAATGTAGAGTGTTGGAAATCGTCGTTTACCTTCCTTAAGTGTCCCATCCAGGAGAAAACTGGCAACAGGGAGACAGAAATACTCCTTTCCTTTTTCTTTTCCAAGTTCTTTTAGTTTTTATATCTAGGGCCCAATATGCTTTGATATTTGGTGAAGTTAGTAATTATTTTTGAAAAACTATGAATTGACAAAATAGAAACAGCCTACCTTCTTTTTTAGAAAGAAAACAGAAAATGAAGGCATCTCTCCCATGTACCAGAATAAGCTATTTGAAACAGGGAAGAATATAACTGTTCTTAACCTGCAAATATACCACCTTCCCAGTAAAGTGTCAGGTTCAAGATACTGCCACTGCCCTTTTCTTAATGGATGCTTAATTTTCCCTTACTATGCCTTATCACCAGCCTCTTGATGGTGAGTGCCTTTGGGACAGGTCTGTGTGTGGCTGTATGTTTAGAAAGGCCCAAGCACACACCAAGTGGTACCAGAATCCATCTCTTATAGTAATTTATATTGTTTGTGATCAACTTTGTAGGCTGGGAGTGATCAGGCTGTTCTGTATCTGGCTGGAATTTCAGGAGGGAATAAGCTGTGAAGCTGCAAGTGGCCCTCCGGACTGACCTTCTCCTCAGAGCCTGAGCCCTCATACCTGGCATCTGCAGGACTCAGCAGAATGGCTCTGGTCTTACTGCTGTACTAGTTGACATACATAGAAAACTTCTGCTCCAAGACAAGCTACAGTCTGGGGATTTTCAAAAAAGTCATATTTCATTTTGAAATTATGCATTTTACTCAGTTTTACAAAGTGGTCCTGAACATTGTCACTGGAATTTTCATCAGTTTAGCTATCAATCTTCATTTGGGTCCTCCAGAAAAGTCTACGAGCGGAAGTTCTGACAGCTGAATACTCACAGAAATTTTTCCTGGATATGCACTATTTGATTTGGTTTGGTGTTTAATCCGTTGAATGCTGTGTTGCTGCTGTACTCCTAAATAACTACTGCCTTCTAGTCAAAATACAGATGCATGAAAGTCCTTGTAAGGAATTTGGAAAGGGATGGGTTGAGATTCTGAAATTATATTGACAGTCTTAGAAGATGTATCCTGTGCCTAAGGCTTGATCTTCCTCCAATTAAAATAACATACACCAGGGATTATCAGACTTGGCTACCTTCAGTCTCAGGGTAAAGTGGATTCAGCAGGAAAAAATGGGTCTTTTCATCTGAAGGCCATGGCCAGATTCCTGTTCAGAAGTCACAAAAACACATAACTTGTAAATAGTTATCAAAAGTTTATGATATACAGTGTGGTAGAAATAACTGCTTGCTGTTAGGTTGCAAGAAGAGTAAGAAGCATCCATTTGTGTGAGGGCTTCTCCCAGATGTGGGTCTTTTTCTGCTATGCTCAGTCTACCCGCCTTAGATACAGAAAAAAATCCCCAAAGGGTTTAGGGACAAGGCCCGACAGCCTGGAGAATGACAAGGACAAATGAGGAATGAGGAGAAATTAATGGTCCAGGAAACCTCCAGCTTCTGTTAAGCACTGTCTATCCAAGTGTTTCCCTTCTTCAAATGATGTGCTTAGTATGGACTGTGTCTTCTGTGGACATACACCTCATATGATCTCATTCTTATTTACTTCCCCATTATTATGCATTTAAACTGCTGATTCAAAAATGGTAGCATTTATTTAGGAACATTCTCTGGGGACAATTAATTGAAATACAGCAAATTCTCACTTTCCCAAAAAAAGTGAAGTCAGAGAAATATTCTGGACTATATTCAAGTTTCCCTTTTTTGCTGGCTGCTACATTCCCAGTACTTAAGTCTGTAAAATATAGACCGCTTGTGCTGGTACTAATGCTAGTGTGACTGCTGAGTGGATACAACAGCATGAATCGGTACTGCAATTATTATTATTCCCTACTAATGAAGCAAAGGTTCATCTACAAACAGTTGTGTGCCCATCCCTGTTTTACAAAAGGAAGGACAGGGGAATTTTTCACGTGTCGAGGTTCACTTTTCGGGGAAGAAAGTCAGCTCTTTGTATCAGCCTTGGCCTTGAAGAGCAGCATTGTTATGTATTTGCAAAACAGTAGGAAAAGAAACAAAAAGAAACAAAAGAATGCATTACGTGTAACAAAACATTTTTAAATTGCATTGTGCTCTGTGTGCAGCTTAAGGAAAAAAGCTCTTAGTGCCTGAATGAAGCAGGACCAACACCGATGAAGGTGCAAGGTGTCTTACTGCACTGGCATCCAGCCAGCACACCAAGGAGCACCAGCCTGCTAACCACTCAGCCCAGCTTTTCTTCCAGCTTGAAATTCTGCAGTTGTCAGAGGTTTCTCCCTGGTTCAGTTTCACATCAGACAAATCCAGCAGGTTTTGGCTAATACGTCTTTGAGCAAACACCATAAAAAAAAAAGAAACCCAGAAGATAAGAAAGAACATGTTTATGTCAAGCCCCAGAAAAACAAAGCATGGCAATCTTCAAAAACTGTCTGTTTCAAATCATTGATGAGAACACGTCAGTTACATGCTAAATGTGTTACAAACTATTAATGTATGCCTGATTCACAGTTGCCTTGTAGACGTGTACAGAAGCCAAATCCCCCACAGAAGAGTAATGTGTTGGCTGGCATATTTCTGGTTTACATCTTTTTACACAGCAGAAGGACAAAACCAGTATTTTGCAAGGAGGGCACTTTCCACCAATAACAAGCAGAGGATAAAGCTTTTAATATGACCTACATTTCTGAGGGCCCTTCCATCTAAGTTTTTTTTAGTAGCCCACACGGTTTAGTTTAGTGAAATTGACTTTTCAGGAAATACCATGTTTTCTGTATCCAGGCACAGAGAGAATTGTGAAATGCCATGTTTACCATGTGTGAGTGTACTGGGACTGTCCAGACCTCAGCAAATATATATTAAGGTTAAAAACAAGAAATTTGATATAGGCAGAAAAACAACTTATGAAAGCGTAAGAAAGAAAGAAAAGAGGTTGGTACAGGGAGGACAGCATGAGTGAGGCTGAAACATACTTTATGCACACACAGTTTCCAAACCTTCTAAACTAACACTGTTTTGCTGCGTTCAATAACTTTTTTCTTTTTCACACTGTACTCTTTGCTCAATTGCGATGTTGAAAAGCAAAAAAGCGGAATAGAAATTATACATACACACACAAGTTTTGAGAAAATTTTGTCAGGTTTCAGTGAGAATATTTTATACAACGTACCAGAGCGTTTTTACATCTTCATAGTGGTGTTGGACTCTGTTAAACTTACCTTAACTTTGGACTGTGTGTGAAATATCTGAAAAGAGTGAGACAGCAATAGTGATAAGTCTAAGTCACCTTTTTCCTCCCATGGTCTCTAGTACTGTTGTGACACTTTTTTTATGCAGTGTGATTTTGGACCTCTCTGTGTGTTGCTGTTTTCTAACCAGAGTTTTATAGTAGCTGTGTGTCACTGGGGTGTAGTATGCCCCAGCCACAGCCTGTCGTACCCTGGCTGACTGACAGGCTTTGTGTCTCTTGAACCAATAGCAGTGAAATCATTGCATCACTAATTTCAGGATGCGTCACCCACTCAAGTAAGCACAGGAGGTCCCAGGCAAGTTTGCATGGCCTAAGCTAAAGTCTGTGTCAGCACACTTTCATGGCTTACCAAGTTAATTTATGTTTGGTTCCATATGTATGTTTACGAACTCCACATCCTGACTGCAATGAAGTCCTATTCATAAATCAAGGAGGATTAATTTTGTGTGCTTCCATCTCCTGTAACCTGCGAGGACCTTGTGATATCGCTAATTTAACTAGCCTGTCTAATCTAAACCAATTTTTCCTTATCCACTTCAAACAAACATTAAATGAATAGTGTAACATGTATGTGAAGGGGAAACCTGCCATCATAATTAAGATGTAGCTTGGTGTTTATATTTGTTAATATTCGGAGTAGAGATACATGAAACTTCCCACTTGTGCTTTGAAACAACCTCCCTAAGTTTTGTATCAGACCTGTTGTAACTTGTGCTTGGCCTTGCACCTGCTCAGGTTGACAACAAGGATCTAACCTTGACCGTCTGTGTTCAGCTGGTAATGACCATCCATGCAATGATGGTACTATGGTCTCACCTCTGGCACAACCCACCCTACTGCATGGTTACACAGAGACACTGGGAAATTTTCTTATTAAAAAAAGATTTAAGTGGTTCATAAATATTTCCTATTTTTATTCTACACCTGACTAGGGCTTGAGTTACTCTTAAGTTGACCATTTCTTCTTCCAGATAGGCTGAATTCAATAAATTCTCATTTTCAGCAAACAGCAACTTCTTTTCTAACCAGTTGAATATTTTCTTCTTTCAAGAAGATATAGGGAGTTTGGCAATAATGTTTTTTCAGAGCTGGTGTTTTATTACTTACTGCAGTTTTACATTGTTGTTACTACTCTTTCAATAATGATTATCATCATTATCAGCCCTGTTATTAACACTGTATTGTTAGTATTACTTGTGATAGTATTCTTCATTAATAATAGGTAAAGGCTAAGACTGAGTCACTGTAGAGTGATGCCCGTGGTGAAGATCCTATTTCTTGACTGGTAGGGAGGCCTCTGACAACCAATTCACCGGAAATTTGTCATTCGCCATAAGAAGAAAGCAGAGAAATTAAAGGCACCACACTTATTTAGCCTGTGTGGGGAGGCAATTAAAGGACGCATGACAGAAGTCTGTGGCAGAAGAAGAATTTGTTGCTCAGTAGTTGCTGTTACCTGTAAAGAAGACGTCTTGCATTGACCAGACACTGGCATTGTGCAGAACTTCCACTCACTACCTTGAAGCAAGCAGTTTGGTTTTAATTTTTGATAAACAGTGCATTCAGGCAGGTCTAGGAAAACCACTCGTATTTGTTTGACAGAGGGCTTGAATCAAGGGCCAGTATTTCAGTTCTTGAGATTAAGATCTTTGTACAGGTCAGCTAGTGGATGACTCAGTTCTCTATGAGCACCTAAATGATACATGGACCCTCTCAACATGGAACTGACTGGGAAAGGTCAAGAAAGATACCTGTTCTACGTGGGAATAACCTTTATAATGTAGACTGAGCACAGTCTACTCCTTAACTTTTGAACTGGAAAAACACAGTGATATACAGCATTCTTATAAACCAATAGGCACTTTTGAATCATTAGTGTAAAAACAAGATTAAACAAATTGCTAACTCTGCCAGTCACTTTCTTAAATCATCATTAACTGATTCACTTTTTACTGGGACTGTGGCAGAAGTTGCTACAGCAGAAGAAATGTAGAAGAACAAATAATAGCAGCTCTATGCACATCTGGTAATACAAATTCCACTTATACTTTTGTCATACAAGCTTTCTTTCTAGGTTTAAAAACCTTTTTTACGCACGGTTTCCAAGCTATTTTCTACCATGGCCACAACTGTAATTAACAGTAAAATCTATCATATTAACACAGTGTCTCACTGCAGCTCAGAAAAGTCAGAATCATTGGGCAAATTTAATGAGGTCCCTATTCAGTACTTGCAGTAAAAGAAAGTTGTGCAGTGCAAGAAGTGCTTATTATGAACCTTCACCATTCATCTAAAATATTTGGGGATCTCTGTCCTCTTAACTTCTAAGAAGTAGCATTCTTCCTTTTGGAACACAATATTAATTTCCCTTGGTTTTTAAGACTCAAATTCTGCTAATACATTAATTTATCTAGATGTTTATTAGTGGATATAGTTAAATGCATATGTTTAAATATGTGTGTATTGTATTTACATTTAATAAGTATGTGTATATATAGAAACATTTATACATATGTACATGTATATACAAATACATAGATGTGAGTAGCTCCTTAGGAGTCAATAGTATTAGTCACAAAGTTAAAGACAGTCAAGAGCTGAAGTATTTTGATAAATCAGATCCTCAGCCTGATCCAGATGATGAAAATATATGGGCTAGAATTATTTAGAGCTGAAAGTTCATTTGGAGCAAAAAGTTTCAATTTTTCTATCCATTTATATGTGCTTTTTTTCTGAAATTTGAACCTTCCAATGAAAGTATAATAATGATGAAGACAGACAGTCATTTACATTTATATTTCCTAGTAGACCATATGTTCCATATACAAATTTCTATTTGCTTAGAAGAAAATGCTACTATATACGTGAAATGGAAAATGAGATGACACTGAAGCTAAGTGAGAAGATATTTTTTGGCAACTTTGATATTATGTTCTCTGGACACGTTTTTATGGGAATCAACTTATGATGCCCTCCATCTCTGTTCATTACGCTCTGTGTTACCAGAGTAGGGAGCTGCCAGGCAGTGTTTCATAATGTCCTGAGAGAACATGATTTTACAAGGGTTCTACAGTGAAGTGCCCATAAGTATTTAACAGTCAGCTTAGATGGTCATTCAGCTTCTCCTCATGGGTTACACTGGAACTATAAACAGAAGGTAGTAGAAATAAATAAAACTAATAAACCAGAATCGTGAAAAGCCATGTGTAGGCCCTGTGTAAAGGGAATACTACATGCACTCTTGTGGAATTAAAAGCATTCAGAAAAACTATTTAACAAAAAATTTACCAATAAAAAAATACTCTGAAACAACAAGTCATTTTAAGTGATTCATACAATGCTAGACTTTTCAAATAATTTAATCCCAACTGACACTCATGAAAGGTCTAGTTGTTCCTTCAGGAACCAAAATACTTTGAAAATCTAACTTCAAATAATCAATTTTTTTAAAAAATAAGTACTTTGATATTTTCCTACCAAGTTACACTGTCAAGTATAATACACAGGTATCACATTAGTCTTCAAAATCCCAGGGCAGGTGCTTAATCACACACTAGCGGGGCTATGCTCAGCTGTAAAACTTGTAATAAGCTTGAGCTACCTGTTTCAACCCAGCATTAAAAATGTTCTCCCTTCCTCCCCTATTGCAGGGCCCAGCAAACAGACACATTCAAAACACACAGATGGGACTAGTCCCGGCACAAAAGGCAGCCAGAAGCAATACTTTCTGACTCGCTTAACTATTAATACAGTTAATTTAACAGTGGTCTGTGACATGAACACAGAAGACTGATTTTTAAATCCTTTCTTCTTGATTTGGGAGCTACATCTTGAGTATGACTCCCAGGGAAGTATCTAATACTCTGCTTCAATCTGTCTTCATCTCAATTTCCTCTCTGTTTAAATCTCAGTATGCTATTGTCCTACTCCAACAAACACTTTATGCTTCCTTTTATATGCTCAGTTTATGTCTCATGTGGGAATACAGCCCAGACAGGTTTTGTTCCAGGGAACAGGCACAGCTGAGACATGGGGGCCAGACACAGCCCAGGCAGGAGACACCAAGTGTGTACGTGCCTGTCTCGCTGCCCCATGTCAAGGAGACACATCAAACAGCCCGTGAAGATCAGGGGAAAGCCAAACTACCAGAAACGGGGTTTACAGAGGATTGTGTGCTGAGGTGAGTGAGCTGGGCCAGCAGGAGACAATAGGACTGGGACACTCCTATTCACACTGCAGCTATCTTCCCCAAAACTCTTTCTCCCAGACAAGTGCTTTCACTCAGTCTCTCAAGAGGGTGGTGATGGCAACTGTATTTGACATACTTTAGCTGTTTGATTTAAACCACAAATCACTTTGAAGGAAATGGTTGTCTTTGAAAAGCTGTTGTCACTAAGCAGACTCAGAAAGGCTCTAAGACCAAGTCAGCCAAGGATGCAGAGCACAAGAGAAAGCACATTACTGCAACATGGTGCCTAGAAGAATGTTACAGATTCTGACCTCTTCTCCCAGGCCTGTTTCTGCACTTGCTATTAAATGATCATTAGGTTTGCTGCCAATGGGGAAAGAGTTAAATGCTGAGTGAAAGCAGACACAGCTTACAAGGACAGAAATAGGAAGAACAAAACAATGTAGAACTCATGAGTGCGTGGGTGTGTGCATGTGGGCATGTAGGGAGATAGTTACCTGTGCTGGGACTGGTATGGTGCTATTGGAAACCCAAAGCAGAAAGGAGGGGTGTTGTATCTTTGAACAAGGGCTCAGGAGGGACAGTGACTGTGTAATGCAGATGAAATTAAAACACAAGTGTAGTAGGGGGACCTACTAATGATTTGATGAGTTGTTAAGCGGCCAGCTAGTGGGGAAAATGGAGGAGTGGTAATGCATGACTTCACAGACCTAGAGGTAAGTCCTATTGAGTGGAGCTTAATATTGCACACATCTCTTACTCAAAATGTGAACTGCAGACCAGATAAGATCAGGAAATGTTAGCCACATCCAGTGCAAAATATGTTTTGTTTTGTTTGGTTTCTTTTAAAACAGAGAGAGGGAGCATAAGTTCAGGGAGGTAAGTGAAAGTTCAGTGAGATTTCTCCACATTCGTGAAACCTGAGTTCATAGTCAAGCTATTGAGTCACACACAGATGAGAATCTTGCCTGGTCAATTAGGAAAAAAAAAGGAAAAAAGAACCCAAATCCCTTCCCCCTCTAAGTTCCTTGATGTTCAGTAGGTGTGGTTGGGTGAAAGAAAGACAGACCAATACCAACAGCTGCATGGAATCTTTCCACGACTGGAAGGTGAATAATTAACTCTCTATAACTGTGGCCCCTCAGGGGGAGGTGAATCACCGGCCCAATTTAGAGTTATTTTATCTTGTAATGAACAATAAGAGGGAAATCGATACATGTCCTAACAGTTCTAGTGAGACATCAATGATCTGTGCCCCAAAAAACCCCAGGAAGGGAGTTGATAAAAATGCATCTGTAAGAAAATAACTGATTTTTTACAACCAACTCATCAGTGCCTGAAGTTTACATTTTTTTTTCTTAGTCATATGACATTTTATGAATATGATACTGAGGCTTAGACAAGAGGGAAAAAATGTGTCAGTTCTACCTGGCAACATTGTGCCAGTACCTAAAATCAGATACAATCCATGTGGGAATTAATTTTCTGCATCCAGTCATGCTCATACTGTTGCCTCTGGACTTTTGGGATGGAGGGAGGGGTCAACAAAAGGCAGATATGAAAAACAAGCCTGCTGTGAGGTGACTTGGAAACCTACTAAAGGATATTTTTCCAAAGGGTTTGAATGTCCACTGGGAAATCTCCAGCAGACTGCAAATCCAGAAAGCTTAAGGGCTGGTCGAAACTTGACAAACCTTTGCATATATTAACTGCACCTACTTGAGACAGGCAGTGTAAATCACTCTTCCTCATATGCAGAGATGGAAGACTGAAGTCCTTGGCTCCTGTTCCTGCACAAGGCAAAAGGCAGTGCCCTTGCTGCTTCTTCTGGGGCTGCAGCCTCTTCATTTATATTTTTAGGGCTCTGCAGGTAATTCAGGTTCAAAAAGTGGCTGGTAGAAAATACTAATGGATTTTTCTTTATAAAACCTTGCAAAAGACAAGTGATTCCATGCCTTCTCCTCCTTCTGACTAAAATGCTGATGGATCTGATGTAACTGCTCCCACCTGAGTGGTTTAGGACTAATTAGGTTCACAGCATGACAGCCATAGAGGCATATCAGCCTTATGTGTCCTGTCAATACATCATATAGTCATGTTCTGATGGAAGGAGAGCATCTTGGGTTGTTTAATTTGCTCTAGCTGGTTTAGAAGTAGCACTGACTGACTCCAGGGAGCCACACCCTCTACACTATCTCAGTAAAGATGATTTGAAACCAGTGAAATATGTAACTCTATATGGAAATGAAAGAAAAACCAACAAAACAAAACAAAAGAAACCCAAACCAACAAACAAAACCAACTAAGAAAAAAACCAAACCAAACCAAACAAACAAAAAAACCAAAACCAACTCCAAAAAATCCCCACAAACAAAACGAAAATAAAGACATCCCAACCCAAACCAAAAACTCAAAAATATTCTGAATTAAAGCCTCTTTAGTGGGTATTACTTTTGATTACTGTATTCCTGACTAATTAACATCTATAAAAGGGAATATTTTCCCACGTGCTTCACCATGCACCATCTGGGTTCAAGAGACTGTCACTGGGCATGTTTTAATTATTGTTTTGTCATTGTCATATCTTCAGGTCATGACAGCAGACAGTCTAAATCTTGCAGAAATTCTGTGACCAGTTGTAATGGTTTTTTTAAGAATATAAGAAAAGCCAGTGCTTAGAAATGAAAACCAGGATGCTAGAGAGACATTAAAATAACCCAAAACGTTCTATTTTGGAATAGAGTAATCAGAGTGCAGAGGACTTCCAGGATAAACACGCATCTTAGCAGATTTTAGAAGGATAAAGCAAGATATCGCTAGGAAGCTTTTGCTGAATTTTTCAGGAGGAAGGAAGGAAGGAAGGAAGGAAGGAAGGCCACAGAGAGACCAGCAAAGCCAAGTCCCTCATTGTAAAAAAATGAAACTCCAAGCTTTGTATATAGATTTGTATGATTTGTTATAAATATACAGTGAAAAGCAACACATGTCTGAAGGCTCTACAACAGAGCTAGAAAATAACCATTTCAGCTTGTTCATTCCAAAAATACCTCTAAATGGGACAGCCAAACAAGGCCTTTGTTTAGAATTGTCCTACTTACTTGCCCAAGCTGGAGCTTGACAGAGGAAGTCCAGCCATGCTGCTTGTAACATGCCCTTACTTCACTGATATTTCAGTGACTTGTTTGCTCCCTGCAGTTCAGACAGTATTTTTTTTAGCCTTGACAGAATGGCTAGACTAGGTAATCCACGCAAACAGCTGCTGCATGCAATGTGATCTTTTCTCCAAACCTTTTTAACAAAGACTTCTGAACTGTTCCTTAGTTTTGGATATGTTGGAAATATCCAGAAGCTAAAATCTCTCAATATGAATGTAATTGACATATCAACTGTCTGACCGTACTGCTTTTAGCTTAAGTGTCCCAAGGAGATTAACAAGAGCTGCACGTTCACAAAACCACTCCCTAATCAGAAAGCATTCATCAGGAAAATACCTCTGCTTCAAACCATTTTCACAGAGGATTTGTTTTGAATGTCAGTGTTCCTGTCTGTAGTGAGAAGAAACATCCTCCTGATTTTTGTAGCATGAGCTTTGCAAACTTTCAAACTTCATCAAAGATAACATAATCAGGATTTTTCATTGCATTTTATAACTTGAATTCTTTTGTTCTCTGTTGATCATTTCTGTCTAATGGGACTCCTATATGAGGCCAAATAATATTAAAGTAAGTGTTGCAAATATTGAAGATATAAAATAACAGTAACAGATCCAATGAGATTTGGAAAAAGAACAGGAGCAAAGAAATAAAGAGTCAGTCTTTAACAAGACCAATTAATTTAAGATAAAACACATTCAGATGAATGGAGGAATTTGGAAAACAGTAATTTTAAGAAGTCCAGAGGTGAGAGTGGACAGAAAGTGAGAAATGCATTAGGACCGTGATGTAACATCCAAAAGGGTATTGCAGCTGTGAATTGCATAGGCAAGGGTTACATCCTCAGTGAGCAGGATGGCAAAAGTCCTTTTCACGATACTCCACTGCATTATAGGAACTTATGTCCTGAACAAAAATCAGTGTATTGGAGAGGATTGAGGAAACAATAAAATAAGAGTAGGGGAGAACAGAATTTATTTTAATATATAAGATTAAGTACTAAATCTGTCATAACTGGGAAAGAAGACCACATGGATAAGTATTTAAAAGGTGTGTGATAGGAAAGGAATTCTTTTAGGACAATGAAAATGCTAAGAAAATGAAAGGAGGATGAATGTGAGAATGAGGTGTATCAGGCTGTGAAATGGTCCTCTGTGAGATGAGAGAAAAAAACATTCTACCGAGAACAACTTTAAACAAGATTGGATATTATCTTAGTGACCAAAGGGACATCTGGGAATATCAACTATTCTTGAGATTTTGTAGGCAAGGATCCAAATAAAATAATTTTATAAAGGCCTTATTTTTTGCTGAGCCACACACCCTTTCTTTTTCTGAGTAAAATCTGTTGGCTAGTGGATTCTCAGTGCTCTGCTATTGCTGGCTGCTCCATGAGTTCATTAGGAAGAAGGTGAATGGTTGAATGCTTTGTCCCTGAAATTTCTGCCTGCCCAGCATCCCTAAATAAAAGTAACAAGGACAGCTGTTGCACGGCAATAACATTACTCTGCACTGTGTATTTCCACATCCTGTGGTCTTTCAGGTAGTCTGCCTACTGTGAGTACAAGCCTCCAAGGAAAGTGGAGAATCAGAACCACCTAGGTGTTGCCAGTAAACTAAACCTTTAGGCATTTCTTTGCTTTGATCCAGAGAAATGCATGTGCTGTGCTGTTTGTACCCTCAGAACAAATGGCAGTCTTGGGAACTAGCATGGATATTTAGAGATGGTATTTAAATACCATTACTTGGGAAATTCCCACTGCTTAAGAAAAGACCAACTAAAACAAGAGTTTTCTTTCCCAGAAGGCTGAGACAGGTATAATAAGGATTATCAGGCATAATTGATATAATTTTTGTGTCCTAGAGGATCATATGACTCATCTTCATAGACACGTCCTCCCTATTCTTACTACTGATGAGACTGAAAATGTTGTTGCAAAGTGTAAAGAGACAATATAAACATACTGTGTGATACAAGCAACTGATGGCAAACAAATAACTTCATTAAACTACATCCATAAAAATTCCTTACTTTTATACAGTATATTTCCTCTGCAGATCTAAAAGTGCTGTACAGATGGAAAAACTCAGGAGGTAAAATGACTTGTTTGAGGTCATTCAGGTGGACAATGGCAGCTCTGGGAATAAACTATGCCACAGTGCCTCACATTGCATTATAAATGCCCCTCCTGTGCAGTCCTGGAAAGGATCATGGCAGTGAGCCTTTGGAGAGGGAGAGTGTGTAGCTGGAGCTGAAATAAGCTTGAGTCTGACCATAAGACCACTGCGAATTGAAAGGCCAAATTCCACCCTAATGTGCAATCTCTCCTAAAATCAACTGGAGCTTTATATTTAAGTATTTCCAAGGTTTTCTTTCCCATGGTGTCTGAGTACCAGCAAAATTACATCACTCTTGAACAATCTCTGAGGATGATTCCTTACACTTTTTCCTATTAGCCCTAAGCGCCACTATAGATTGTTTTATTTTTATCACTTTTTTTTTAAATTGATATAAACACTGGTTTTAAGCTACTGATTATGCTGGAAAATGAAGGAAAATATTATTTACTACCTAAAACTACAGTATTACAGGATGCCTCAGGGCTAAAAAACCATAAAAAACAGCAAGAAAACATTTCAGTCTTAACCATGTATATAATTTTAAAAGTACAGGGAAAAAAATCTCCAAGCATTCTACATCCCTAGCTCAAGACAAGAGAAGGTAGGCAGATAATATCCACAAACACTTCATATGATTAAAAAAAATAACGGGCAGAAAGTGAGAGGAATCAAAACAAAATATATCATAAATTCCAAAATTACAAATCCCATGATGCCTGAAATTTGGAAGGTAGAATAGTTCCTACAAACTCCTGGAAGGGAAGAAAAGGCGCTGGTCCTGAAGCCACAAGTCTAGAGTTCCTTGCTGGCTCAGCTGCAGGCTTCCTCTGTAATCTTGGGCATATTGCTTTACTTCTGTTTCCTCTCCCACATTGTGGGTGTGCCTACACTGCAGTCGAAGTGGGATATTAAAGTCTGACAGCCCAACTGAAGTGACTTTAACCAAGTCAGCTTATATGTACTGTTAGCACTGTAATCGTAGTGTGGAGCTGGGTGCAGACTAAATTCTTAAGGGTTTCTAAAGAAATTTGGAGAACAGAATCTGAAAACTATAAGACAAATCTCATTCAGATCTATATTTCCCATTATTCTTTATTTTCTAAAAGAATAATAGAAAAAAAAATCTGATTAACAGTAGGAGCTGAGCCAGGAAACAAAAAAAAAAAGGAAAAGAGAAAAAAAAAAAAGATGGTTGATGTTTTCAGAGTCATGCAAGGGATTTAGCCACATGCTTCACATTAATGTGAGAGTGCTGCTCTGGGATACAGATCTTAAGAATGAGAATCTGTTCCTGAACTCCATCCAAGTAGTATTGTAACCAGGGTATGAAATGAGATGAGTTAGTCTTCCACAGGGGTAAGACCAGCTGAGAAAAAGTGTGTTTCAAAACCATGAAGACATTTTAAAAGAAAGTTGCTTATTGTTATCTGAAAGTCTGGCCAGGTGGTAAATATAATAGTATTGGTCTGCAATTATATACATTTTAAGAAAACATTCTTGTATTGTGCAAGAAAAAGATGATCTACTTTTTTTTTTTTCCATGAAAGAATAACAGAAATATAACTTAAAGCTGTACATCAGTGTCGAAATCAATAACACAATCCAATATGACACTTCTCCCCACCCAGGTAAATGACTCATGTACTCTTAGAAACAGCATGATAGTTAAAATACAAATAAGGGATATTATATAGAAATGACAGCTGTAAAGTACAAACATATGTATGAGAGTTGTTTTAGAAAGTATAGTGAGAGACAGGGTAAGAGGAAAAACTTTATTAATGTCAGAAAGATACAGTGAAATATTTAGTGCGCACATGTCTGGAACAATAGCTAGGATGAGGATCCAGATGCTCAGCTAGTGAATGTTGATACACCTCTGTTTAAATCGGTGGAATTATGCTGATTTACATCATCTACAGATTTTGCAGCTGGTTTTGACATGCGTATAAACTTTGAAAGTTAAGCAGACCTACCTGCCCTCTACTCTCTGGAAACAAGGCTGGAAGTCTGGTGGGATAAGGATTCTCAAGGAGAGCTCTTGCATTTCTGTGGGCTAGAAACATGGTGAAGACAAGTATTATTGTGGTTAGGACAGGATTTCTACATATTCCTAGCCTCATGGGAAATCAAAATGCACACTAAAAGTGAATAATTAACCTAACTTTGTAAACCTTCAAGAAGCATTCATTCTTGTATGATTCAAGCTGCATTTTATGTGAATCAGTGTTCCCCTCCCTACTTAAATGTAGACACGTTATTTTTGTGGTCTGGAAGCTGAGATCAGATTTCACCCATAATGATTTTAGCTGCCACACAGCTCATCAAAATTGCAATTATGAATACCAATGTTTTTCTTTTTCTGGAATGTAGACTGCATCGTGCAAGATCCTGCCAAAAGATGCAAAATTAGCACTGCGATGGATATACTTCTGGAACCTCCAGGGAAGGACAATTAGGGAATGAGGAATAAGAAGAGAGAGGGAGTTGTCACTATATAAATGACCAAAAGTCTAAATCATCTTTATATCCATCTCTCCTGCACTGGGAGCTTTTGATTCAAGTGGGAATAGCTTTAAACCGAAAGAGGGTGGGTTTAAATTAGATATCGGGAAAAAATTCTCTACTGTGTGAGTGATGAGGCACTGGAACAGGTTGCCCAGAGAAGTTGTGGAAGTGTTCAAGGCCAGGTTGGATGGGGCTTTGAGCCAACCTAGATTAATTAAAGGGGGGTTGGAACGAGGTAATCTTTAAGGTCCCTTCCAACCCAAACCATTCTATACCCAATAATTTTCATTGATGTAATGAGCACAATGGCAAAAAAGTGCCAGAATTTGCTTTGTTCTTTTTCATTCTTTCTTAAACAATGTGTTGCTAGTGTGTCGCTACTGGAGCTTCTGCTTTGAGTGGATCAGGCTTGAGTTAGGACAGCTACCCAAATTCACTTGGAGGCTGCCTGTCAACAAGAACCAGTTGTATGTTTCTCTTTTGTTTACATTCTACCTGTGCTGGCTTGTATTAGATTTAAATCTCCATTGAATCTATGACAGGTGTAGCAAACGTATTGTAAATAATACCAGACTCCTTAGCACTCTCACTGCAGATGGAGAAAAGATAGGAGAACCATAAGTGGGTCAGACAGACATACCTGGAAGTGCAGTGCTATCGATCCTGCCTCCAGCTTAGGGCTGGTCCAGGGACAGTTCCTCATTCCATTCCATGTGGAAATCAAATATACATTTCCCATCTGTTCTCTTTGAAGTAGAATCTTTACTTTGACAGTGCTTTGAACAGTCTCCCAAACTGCATGAAAAATTCCTTAGTGTGCTCTGTTTAATCATGCTCAGAGATTTTTGGGAAATAGCTCTGATTAGTTCCAATATCATTAGGAATGACAGGGCTATGCTTTTACATGTAGACTATATAACTTTTCCAGATGACAGACTTTATAAAATGAGCAACTAAACATCAGCAGGGAAAGCAAGAGAATGGGAAAGAATGTTTATAAAGATTGTAACCTCCAGAAAAATAAAGATATCTGTGAGTCCTCAACTCGCCTTCTGAGTTTTCAGGTGAGATGGGAGACAGACCTACAGGGCACTACAAAACTTTCCTGGGCAACTTTTAGCACTATCTGAAAGGCTATGAGTATTTTGATTTACTCACACTTCAGCTAATGGAAATTAGAGTCCTGGAACACAGTTTTTTGCATTTTAGGAAGAACAATTCTGAACTACAATTTGTCTAAAGACTTAAGATTCTCACTAAAAGTATTTGTGTAGTGTCTGGCTAGCCAAGTAGTTTCAGATGTTAATTGTATTCAGCAGCTCTATTAATGCAACCAGGAGGTAAAATAGTACAGATGGAAGGGTTCAAATATATAGTCTCAGTGAACCAGAGGACTCAAGTCATCACAGATTCAGTAAAGTTGTGTTTACCACTACAGTTTTACTCCTCGTTTTTTAATGACTGTGCCAGCCAGACTGTGGAAATCCAACCAGCAGTTCCATTACCCAGATTTTGTCTGTGCTACAGTCTTCATCTACACTGTTTTTTGTTTTATATGATGGGATGCTATTAAGTTGCTTGTTAAGACAAAAGGTAATTTTTCTAATAAAATTCGCTGAACAGTTTTTTCTTCCAAATCAAAGTTATAAGAAAATGTGAATATTTTGTCTATCTGCCTGCTTTCCTTTCATAAGCAATTGTTTAAAACTTAGGAGCCCTATGTGATAATTCTGGAAGAAGTTTGATAGACTGCTACATAAACTTGTGGTTGAGAAAACAAATAAATCTGGAAGAGGGTTCAGCAGGAGGATCTGGGGAACTTCAAACCAGTCAGTCTCTAGCCCCACTGTAGGGAAAGGTTATGGAGCAGATCATCATGAGTGCCATCACATGGCATATCAGGACAACTAGGGGATCAGGCCTAGCCATAATGAGTTTAGGAAGGGCAGGTCCTGCTTAACCAACCTGATCTCCTTCTGTGAAAAGCTGAACCACTTGTGAAATGGGATGGAATGTGGAAAAGTGGGTGAGGGAAAGGCTGTGAATGTTGTCTATCTGTACTTCAGTAAAGCCTTTGACATCATTTCCCACAGCATTTTTTTGGAAGAAACTGGCTGCTCATGGCTTGGACAGGTGCACAGTTGACAGGGTAAAAACTGTCAGGATGGCTGGGTCTAGAGAGTGGTGATGTGTTGAGCTACATCCGGTTGGTGGCCAGTCACCAGTGGTGTTCCTTTGGACTCAGTATTTGGGACAGTTATTTTTAGTATCTTTCTTAATTATCCGGATGAGGGGATTGAACTCACCCTGTCAGTTCACAGGTGAAACCAAATTATATGAGAGTGTTGGTCTGCTGGAGGGCAGGAAGGCTCTGCAGAGGGATCTGGACAGGCTGGATCATGGGCTGAGGCCAAGGTGTGAGGTTCAACAAGGCCCAGTGCCGGGTCCTGCCCTTGGGTCACAACAGCCCCAGGCAGCACCACAGGCTGGGACAGAGTGGCTGGAAAGGACCTGGGGGTGCTGGTGACAGCAGCTGAACATGAGCCAGGGTGTGCCCAGGTGGCCAAGAAGGCCAATGGCATCCTGGCCTGGATCAGCAATGGTGTGGCCAGCAGGACCAGGGCAGGGATTGTCCCCTGTACTGGGCACTGGTGAGGCCACACCTCAAGTGCTGTGTCCAGTTCTGAGCCCCTCACTCCCAGAAAGACATTGAGCTGCTGGAGCGAGTCCAGAGAAGGGAACGGAGCTGGGGAACGGTCTGGAGCACAAGCCCTGTGAGGAGCAGCTGAGGGAGCTGGGGGTGTTTAGCCTGGAGAAAAGGAGGCTCAGGGGAGGCTCAGGAGGCCTTATCACCCTCTACAACTGCCTGAAAGAAGGTTGTAACCAGGTGGGGATTGGCCTCTTCTCCCAGGTAACAAGAGATAGGACAAGAGGAAGTGGCCTCACTTGCACCACGGGAGGTTTAGATTGGATATCAGGAAAAATTTCTTCACAGAAAGACATTGCACCAGGTTGCCCGGAGAAGTAGTAGAATCACCATCCCAGCCAATGTTCAAAAACTTGTGGATTTGGTGCTAAGAGCCATGGTTTTGTAGTGAACCTGGCAGTGCTGGGTTAATGGATGGGCTCCATAATCTTGGAGGTCTTTTCCAGCCCTAATGATTCTATGATTCCAAGTAAGTGTGGCATATACTGGTTAAAATGGCTTGACTGATAAGCCTTAACCTAAAGCTGTAATCCGAGAATCACCATTCCTTCTGAAGTTGCTCTACAGCCTGTTCTTTGTCCTCTTCTATATGGACTTCTATCCTTAACCTGAAGTGAAACATAAAATTCCTACCATTAAAATTTACAGCCCATGCAAATATTGGAGCAGTGATAGAAGACAGAAGAAAGTCATTGATGCAAGTAAATTCTGAGTTATTTGGTTCTTCATAGGCTAGGAAACTGTGTGTATACAAATACAAAATCAAGCATGTGTGAGAAGAACATAGGCCATATTTAAAGAGGACGAAGGCTCAATTAGGTAAGCAACAACTTAGAAAAGATACTATGTGGTCTTGGAAGAAAATCAGCTGTTGGGATAGACAACCAGTATCCAAGTTATCTGCCTGGACAGGCTGAATACTTCTTGAGGGTGACAGAAAAGAAACACTACTATAGCTGCCTTACCTGCCAAACATCTGGGACGAGCGTGCATGTGCACAGCAAGTAGGCTGAGACACACACACACGAGAATTTGGAGTGCTGGGTAACTGTGCATGCAGCGGAGCTGAGAGGCACTCACACATGGCAATATTCAGCTTCCATGTCTCCCTGGTTAGATCTGGCTGTGTGTCTTGTGCCAGAGGGCTACACGGCTCTGGGCTGCCCAGAGAGGTGGCACTGGGGAGCAGGCTGCCCTCCTGCCTGCACAACCTGTCCAGCCTGCAATTAGCTCTGAAGCTGCCCCACAGAATGTACTGAAGGGCCACAAACTGAACTTACCTGCTAAGGCTGCAAACACCTCACAAACCATGGGTTGAGCTCCCCCACCGCACCAGAGGATAGTAAATTAACCCTTATATGTCTTACTAAAGGAATCTCCACCAGGAAGTTGTTTTATTTCTTCTGAAAATAGTCTGCCTGGCTTTTGGAATATTAAGTAAGAATAAATACCACCTAAATCAGATCATCCACATAGAATTGTTCACCATGGGTTTCCTTAGAGTAATGAGTGAGAAATAGGCATTTTTATGGTGTGATTCATTTAGGGCAGACTTCTGAAATATGCAAAATGAATTCTGTCCTCAAAGTGACTGTCTCTCATTAGTGACATATAGGGCTCCTGAGTGAGTAGTTCACCTTTGGTCAGTTTCCTCCCACCCACTCTGCCTTTTCCAGTGTACACAACTGTGAAAATAGGTAGATACTTCGCAGAAGATTGCAGGAAGAACCTTGAGAATGAAGAGGTAATTTGGAAATTTACTTTACATTGACAGTGTGTAGGAGCCTTGCTTAACTGTTCAGCTTAACCAAAAGAAAATTAAGACTCAGTCTAATCAGATCCATAACATACCACCAACCATTAGATTTTCAGTTTAATAGATACTAGTCTAAAAGGCTGCATTAGGACACAGAAGAAATTCTGGAATAAAAATAAGTATCACAGTCTTAACAGTGTTGATATTTAAAATGGCATAGGTTTCACAAAATTAATCAAATATTAACATCACATCTTTCTACATCACATAAAACAAGGATGACAATATAAAAAGGCACAAATTAAATTAGAGCCAAGGGCTGGGCAGGAAAAAATGATGCTGATGTATATACCTCCACGTGGGAAATTCTAAGTCAAATCTCAATGAGCTCAACTAACAGTTTTTAGAAGTTTATCTACTGGACTTCTTTTCTAATACTGAAAGAGTATTAGAAACTCCTGATAAAGGAATTTTACTGTTCTGGAAAGAAAAGCCTTGTCTAAAGGTGTGAGCTTAAGTCAATGATCCAGAAAGACTTTGTGTCTAATCGTCTTGTCTCTAATTCCTTTTGTTGCCTTGGGCAAGTCACTGAAAACCTAAACTAAGAACAGTAAAAATTTAAGAGCTATATTAATGCAAAATATTTTTATTTTCAAAATAAAATTTTTAATATGTCAAAAACCATCAATAAAAGCAGTAAGGAGAAGAAGTCCAGCCTTGCAAGACTCGTAAGAATTTTGGAGACTCAAGCAGTATTGAAAAGAGAACAAATGCATTGGAAAAATGGAGTTTGAATCAATCTAAACAAGTTGAGACTTATACTTAAACTCATTCAGTTTTACTCATCTCGTACAAGATAATCTAGATATTTGCTCAGCAGAGTACATAGTGAAGGTTTGTGTAATGAGGGGAAAAATCCTACAGCATGTGGTTGTCATTCCAGTTTGATGAAACATAAAAATTATAAACCTACCATGGGTACACCAACAAACTGGAACAAAGACTGACTCTTGAAAGCTTTAATATCCTCCCACCAGGAAAGAATTAGAAGGAGTTGAGCTAGATTAAACATAACAATCTAAATTCTGCTCCTGACTACATGCATACAAATCTCAAATAACATAACTTAGACTTATTTTGGACTTAAATTGGTGTCTCTGTAAGCCTGAATTTTGGCCAGCTTTTATTTCAGCTGGGAAGAAGAAAACATGTTTATAAAATGTGAGCAGCCTACAGTTTTTCTGCCTTTAAAAAGACACACTGTTAGCAAGCCAGTAATAGACTTCCAGCTGTAGTGAGATGCTGGACTGTACTGGATAACATAACAGTATACAGGCTGCTGGCTGGAGAATAGCTTATTACCTTCTAACCATATATCAGTGCCAATTAAAGGCATCTGGGCAAGTTGGTAATACATGTAGATTATCCTGAGCTTTATAAAACAACATAAACTTCTCTCAGAAAACAGCTAGCAGAAGCAGCTAGGTCAGTGATATGGAACTAGGAGGCTGCATGTTTTCAGGGCCTGCTTCAAGCATCTTGACAGATTGTGGGCAAATCCCAGAGATTCACTTTCATCCCATCCAACTCATATCACTTAAGAGTCCTCCTGGATGCTGATATAAGTCAGGTACATCTCAGGCACTTTCTGGCAAGACCTAACATTCCCTCCTGAGTACAGGCATTCCTCACAAGGGCTGAGTTTCTGACTTAGGTGCTGTAAATGGCATAAAAGCAGGGTAAATCTTCCCTGGGTTACTGGCTGATTTGATTGCCCAGCTGTACAATGGAAATAATAGGATCTGACAAGGGAAATGTGAAGATAACAACAGAGACTGTGAGACACTTAAATGTTATGATAATATATGTTGTACATGACCTTAAAGTAGATAAATATGAAATGAATTATTCACATATCTTTCATTAGCCGATGACAGAACCATTCTGATTCCAGCACAGCTGCAATGACCTACACTGTTTTCAGCTGTTCCTTCTCCTTTATTTTTTTTTTATATCTTGTTTGCATTTAATGTGTTTTCAGGGCTAACTTTTTGCTAAATATGTATTATTCAAGAGTAATGAATAAAAACTGTAATAACCTTTTATTTCCAATGAACCCCAGGAAATGTTCAGTTCTCCCTCTCCCCACTTTAAAACCTCCACCCTAGGAGTATATGCAGCACATGTGAAGAATGTCTGGATAATGAGCAATTCTGAGTCACGAATAATATTTCCAGATTTGCAATTTTGGCAGCTGAGAGTAGGATTCCCTGTTTGTACTGCCTCCAGTCCTTTCCTGCAGCTCTTCCCCCTCAGAGGCCCTGATCGTGTAGACATATTTAGCAAGAAGGTCCTCTCATTTACATGGAGCTTTACCGTTATCTGAGGATCCCTCCCAGGAAGCCAGGTAACCTGCTCATCACTGCAGGATGAGAAACTTTTGCCTTCTTCTTCAATATTTTAGCTGCCAAAACACAAACAGATGCCTAAGCACTTAGTTTCTCCAGAAATCATTGAGGGACAAGTACTCAGGCAAGCAGGTAGGAGCTCATACAGGTTAAAAATTAACCTTTCCTATCCCTGAAATGGGGTCCCTTGTACCTTTTCATGCCTCAGTGAGGCTGTCTCTGTCTCGTACATGCTGTGGAGTGCCAGCTGGTATCGAGTGGTTTGCAGTGGCCTGTGCAGCAGTCCAGGCAGCCGTGGGGACTTTTGGGTGCTTGACAGCTGCACTTCTATCAACACATTCACTTAAGCTTCTGCAGATTTGGGGTGATGAAAATAAAGCACTGTTGCTTTTTATGAAATAAATTGGCAATCTAAGCCTACTTTACATATGACCATACTACAAAGTCGTCCCTAGCATTTGCTAATACAATGAGAATACACCTTTTTCAGTCACATCATTATGATTCATATAGCTAGTTGTGCTGTTGTTCACAGTTTCAGTGAAGAGGTCACACCACAGGTTCACGGAGTGCATAGGTTGAATGAAGCAACCCCTAAGTCTGGCTCCTTCAAGTCAAGCCTCTGGTGAGGAAAGTATGGAAGGATTTGCATCCTACAGTTTGTGAGTGTGTCAGTACACAGAAAATGTATTTTCTATCAAGAGTCCAGAGCAGCAGCCATAAGACCTTTAATAGTCAGTCAGCAAAAGACTTCATAGATGCAAATATTGCTATCAATTTGGGTGAGTTTACAGAGGGAAAGACAGCTTCACTCTGTATTTCATCTTTGCTGAAGGAAAATCCGTAGTCTTACAGGTGAGGACAATTCTTGCTTCAGGAGAAGTTATCACCGAACCACAGTATGGATAAGGTTGGAAAGGACCACAGTGGGTCACCTGGTCCAGACCAGAGTACATGGCACAGGATTGGACCCAGATGGTTCTTGAGTATCTCTAGTGAGGGAGACTCCACAATTTTTCTGGGCAATCTGTTCCAGTGCTTGGTCATCACTGTAAAGAAGTTCCTCTTCACGTTCAGGTGGAAAGTCCTGTGCATCAGTTTCTGCCCCTTGCCTCTTGTCCTGTTGGTCGGCACCACCAAAAAAGGCCTGGCCTCATTATCTTGACACCTTCCCTTCAGATACTGACAGACCTTGATGAGGTCACTATTCAGCCATCTCTTCTCGAGGCTGAAGAGGTGCAACTCTCTCAGTTTTTTCTTGTGAGACAGATGCTCCAATTTCTTGATCATCTCTGTTGCTCCTGTCTGGACTCACTCCAGGAATTCCATGTCTCTGTTGTGCTGAGGAGCCCAGAACCGGACAGAGTGTTCCAGATTGCAGCCTCACTAGGGCTGAGTAGATGGGCAGGATCAGCTCTCTTGACCTAATGTACTCCAGGATACCATTGGCCTTCTTGGCCACAAGGACACACTGCTGGTTCATGGACAGCTTGCTGTCCGCCAGGACCCCCAGATCCTTCTCCACAGAGCTGCTTTCCATCAGGTCAGCCTCTAGCTTGTACTGGTGTAGGGCATCTTTCCTCCCCAGGTGCAGGACCCTATGTTTCCCCTTGTTGAATTTCAAATTGTTCTTCTCAGCCCAACTCTCCAATCTATCAAGGTCCTTCCAAAGGGTTGCACAGCACTGCATGGTATTGGCCAGTCCTCCCAGGTTTGTATCATTAGCAAACATGCTGGGGAGACATCTGCCCCTTCCTCCAAGCCACTGATGAACAAGTTAGACAATACTGGGCCCAATATTGAACTCTCTGGGGCACCATTAGTGATAAACCTCCAACTAGAGTCTGTGTCTCTGATAACAACCCTGTGGGATCTGTCATTGAGACAGTTCTCAATCCACTTCATTGTCCTCTCACCCAGTCCACACCTCCTGAGTTTTCCTATGAGGATGTGAGAGACAGTGTCAAAAGCCTTGCTGAAATTGAGGTAGACAACATCCACTGCTCTCCTGTCATCCATCCAAGTAGTTGTTTCATTGTAGAAGGCTATAAGGTCCGTCAAACATGACTTACGTTTATTGAATCTATGCTGACTGCTCCTGATCAGCTTCTTGTCTTCCATGTGGATAGAGATGGCCCCCATAATGAGGTGCTCCACCATGTCTCCAAGGATTGAGGTGAGGTTGAGTGGCTGGTAGTTCCCTGGGTCCTCCTTCTTGACGTTTTTGAAGACCAGGATGATGTCTGCTTTCTCCCAGTCCTCAAGCACCTCTCCTGATTGCCACAACCTTTGAAAAATGATCATGAGTGGCCTTGCTATGGTGTCTACCAGCTCTCTCAGCACTCACGGATGCATCTCGTTAGCACCTGTGGATACCGAAATGCTGCTAGCAGATGAATTTTCCAGCTTCTTGCATTAATTCTTTGTGAACCTTTCCTTTCTTATGCAAGATATGAAAACAGTAAGATAGTTTATCCAGACGATAGTCACATTTGGTGTTTTGCCAAGTTCTGTTTATGGTACACTGAGAAATGTTTTACCGTGGATGTGATAGAACCTTAACCAATCACCCTAGGAGGTGTGTGAACATTGTCCAATCGCTTTATGGAACTAGACTATATAAAAATGATTGTAAAATTAATAAATAATTCATTCTTTCGCTGGATTTGATGTTGCTACATCTCTCTGTTCCTGGCTCTACAGCAACAAGCACCCATGGATGTATGTCAAGTTTGTCAAGGTGTTCTCTAACCCCATCCTTCTGGACCAAGGGATAGTCTTCATTCCAACATTCTTTTACCTTAGACTCAGGGGTCAGAGATCCCTGAGGGCTGGTCAGTGATGACTGATGCAAAGAAGGTATTCAGTAACTCTGTCTTCTCTTCATCCTCTGTTACCATGGTCCTCCCCCCATTTAGTAATGAGCCCACATTATCTTTTGTTTTTCTTTTATTATTGATGTATTTGAAGAAGTCCTTCTTATTGTCCTTGACATCCTTGGACAGATTTATTCCAAATGGGCTTTGGCCTTCCTCGTCTCATTTCTACTTACTCTGACATTGTCTCTATATTCGAGTGACCTGATCCTGCTTCCATCTCCTTTGTATTTCTTGCTTATACTTCAGAAATGACAGGAGTTCTCTATTCATCCATGGAGGTTTCCTGCCTCTTTGGCCCAATTTCTTTCTCATTGGAACGTGTTGTTCTTGAGCCTGGAGGAAATAATCCTTGAATATCACAGAATCACAGAATCTTCTGAGTTAGAAGGGACCCATGAGGATCATCAAGTCCAACTCTTAAATGAATGGCCCATATGGGATCGAACCCACAACCCCATGGCATTCTGAACACCATGCTCTAATCAACCAAGATAATCTCAGTGGCAACTAGCCACTCTTGTACCCCTCTTTCCTGCAGGGGCCTGTTTCCATGGGATTCTTCCAAGAAGATCCCTGAAGAGGTTAAATGTAGCTCTTCTGAAGTCCATGGTTATGATCTTACTCTATGATCTGTCCTGCTCACTCCTCACCCAATACTGAACTCCACAATCCCATGGTCAGTACAGCCAAGGCTTCACATCTCCAACAAGGCTTTCCCTGTTTGTTAGTATAAGGTCAAACAGCACACTATTCCTTGTGAGACTCTCCACTGCTTGTGACAGGAAGTTGTCATCAGTGCTTTCCAGGAACCTCCTGAATGGTTTGTGTTTCACTGGGTTGCTTCTCCAGCAGATGTCACAGAACCACAGAAAATTCTGAGTTGGAAGGGACACACAAGCGATGTCAGGATGATGTCAGGATAGTTAAAGTCCCTCACAAAAACCAGGGCCTGTGATTTGGAGGCTGCTTTTAGTTTCCTGTAGAAGGCTTCATCCACTTCCTCCTCCTGATCAGGTAGCCTGCAGCAAACACCCACAACAGTGGGTGTTTATTAATCTGCCCTTTTATCTTAACCCATAAGTTCTTGATACACTCATCATCCACGCTAAGACATTCCAAGTGTTGCTTCACATTAAGGGCAACTCCACCACCAAGCCTTCCTGGTCTCTCTTAAACAGGGTGTAGCCCTTCCTGACAACATTCCAGTCATGTGAGCTATCCCACCATGTCTCTGTAACTGTAATGAGATCAAAATCCTGTGACTGTGCATAGATCTCTAGTTCATCTTGTCTGTTCCTAACACTCCATATGTTGTACGAGTACTTTACAGAGATATTTGATTGTGTCAATATCTCAGTAGGGTTGTAAGGGGACGCTCCATAGTCCTGTCTTGTGGTTACACCTTTGTCTTCTTGTGCTTGCTCAAGGTATTCCATCATAAGGCTCCTTTTGCTACAAGCATGGTCACAATAGTCCTCTCTTGCCACACGTTATCTCTGTCAAACCTGGTTGTCTTCATCCCCCTTAAAATCTAGTTTAAACCTCTCTCAACAGGCCTAATAACTCCTGAGCTAAGATCCTTTTTCCCCCTTTGAGACAGGTGGATCCTGTTATGTGCTACTCATTGATGCTAAGAGTATATGATTTCCCTCATATGATAATTACCCTCTTGTCTAGTTGTCTGACAAAACCAGTTCACCCAGTCTCATTCATGTACTACCTGACTGTGCAGGATACTCTTACCTGCAGGATGCTCTTACCTGCCACCTCAATTCCCAGGTAGGCAGAAGTGCAAGCATGTGATGCCCTCAGTCTCTCCATCCAACATGCCTAATTTCAACAGGAAGAAACTACAAAAATTCACATAAGAAACCTAAAGAAAAACTGCAGCCAAGCAATGACTGTTACTCTGGTTTCGATTTCACTCAACAGTGGGGAGAAAGCTTATACAGGTTGTGAAAGAAGGACATTTCACTACTAGTTTTAGCAGTATAATTGTATCCCTCTCTTTAAATTGAAGGGTTCATGGCTGCTAAGTACTGTAAGTTTAGGCAAAATAATAGTTAGCAAACACACTTCATGTGTGTTTTAGTTATTAACTATTTTCTTCAGACTGAGAGCTATAGGGTCAATGCAAGTTCAAACAATAGCTGAGTCAGTTGATTTGTGTCATACAGCAGCCCATGTATTTGCTAAAGAAAGTAGCCAGGGAAAAGGGGTTCTGCCTTCATTCCTCACTCACTGGATACAGGTACCTAAAATATGCAACACCTATCTACGTCAGTGAGTGATGCATCACACAGGGTGAATACAAAGGAATATTTTGCCCTAATTAAGAAATTAACAGATCCAGATCTGGAGGCTGGATGATGCATCTGGTTGTTCTCCATAAAGAATTTCATGTTCCAGGGCAGATCAAAGGCAGCAGACAGTATGACAACATAACACATTGTGTGCTGTACAGCACAGGGAAGGGCTGTCACCATCAGACATCTTATGGTGTTGTGCCCATCATCCAGTCACCAGCCACCACCTTACCTCCAAGAGAGGAGTTGGAAAAGATATGTTATTTGAAGCACATCCACTGTACATTTTAAGTTTGAAAGCTCATTAAGTGTCACTGCTGGAATCAGCTGGGGGATTTCCATCTCTGCTTTCCTCATTCAGAAAATAAAGCAGTAAATAATGAAATAAATAATTTGGAAAATTATCATAAACCAATACTAAACTGGAAAGCAGGTTTTTGAAAGGCACAATTAAACATTTGCCATTTGTGACTCAGTCATAATGATGCAATATGTCACACTGAAATACCACAAAAGCAGTGTTTGCTTCCTGTTCTATTAATGTTCTTAGCACTGGATGGGATTCAGTGATATGTGCCTGGCTTAGGGATTGCCTACATTTTAATTACTCAGTTCCAGGAGGGATGATCCTATCCTTCTGGAAAAACTGCCCACATTCCCACAAAATCAGTTAAGAAAAGTTGGGGCCTTGAAGACATCTTGTAAGAGATTCTGTCCAGCTACATGATCTTTGTCTCCACTGATTCTGTAGAGCCCATAAGCAGGTGGTCTCACAGGACCTGTTTCCAGCCAGAGGGAGGACCATAAGGAAGGTTCTGGACCCATGCCAGTCTGAAAGGTTTGAGTCACAGCTCTTACGGGGCAGGCAAGTCACTTACCCGGCAGGTTCAAACATGCACTCTCCATCTTTTGAAAAGTGCTAAAGTAAATGTGCAAAAAGGACAAACGTCTCTCTCCTCAGAGGGGAGAATGTATATGTACCAAAACCAACAACAACAAAAAATCCAGCTAAGAGTAAATATCAAAAGGCTTTGTCCATTCTTAAGTCTGAATTAGAGCCGTATAGGACGATCTTCTTCTAGCCCCATATGTGTACATTTTCAATTTTGAAAAATGAGCATTGCCCCCAAATTTCTATGTATTGCAATGGTTCAGACCTTCTCAGGGTCAGAAGGGCATGAAAACAACCTTGTAAGCAAGAGGTTGCTGTTATGACAGACCGCAAAAGATGAGGGTAAAGCAGGTTCTTGTTAATAGATTCCTTGGGGTGGGTTAGAGTGATCACTAAATGATTCGTGTTTGTAAATATACACATGGAAGTTTATTACAGAACAATTTGGTTGCAAAGAAAAGCAGGCATGTAGCTGTTTTGGGTATTATTATCTATAGTAATACAACCACAGGAAAGCTTCGCAATATGAAAGCGCAGCAACATCACCCAAGAACATGCACAAGGGAAAAGAAAGAGAGAGAAAGGACAAGAGTGTGAAGATCTCACCACTCGTAGGCACCACAATGAGACTTGGTTGCTTCACAGTCTTGGTCAAAGTGGTGGTTGCAAACTGGATCCGTCAGGTTGTGGGGGAAGTCCCAAAAAAGTAGTTGGGAGAAATCCCCAGGAAGATCATGAAACACAAAATCTCAGGTTCTGATGGGAATGCCCAGGTAGCTCCCCCAGGGTGGGGGCACTTTGGGAGTCCTTGACACCTTCTAAGACAACACTGCTGCCCATCACATCAGCACAGCTGAGTCGATTATGGCCCATTATGGCCATTAACAGAGATGAACACTCTCAGGCCACAGTCAATGACCCAGTACTTGCCCAGAGTGGGAAGGAGAGGGAGCCCCACCAGCCAGTGTTCTGTGCAAGGCAGGACAACTTAGCATGGCAAGAGGCACCTGCCCGACTCCACAGAACCCTCTCCTGTCTCACTCATGGCCCATCCTTTACCCTCTGTCTTTTCAGATCAGAGGTTTAGCCACTGCACACCCAAAAGCTCACCTTCTCCACCTCAGCAAAGCACCCTGGCATCTCCACAACTGGGGGATATTTTGAGTCATTATCCCTTAACAGTTCAGTTTCTCACAGTCGCTTTACAAAGACAATTTTGAAATCAACCACAAAGTCATGCAGACTTATCAGACTTCTCCAGTTACTTAGGAAAAATGTAGGCAGCCTCCCACACTGGAGCCAACAGCCACAGCAGTGGTGTTAGAGCAAGCCATGAGCACCTAGGTCCTCAGCATATCTGTGAGCAGAAGTAGACAAATGAAGTCAGACACCTGGTAAATTTGCAGATCAGTTAGGGAATATATTAATGCCCCTCAACAGTGATGGAAAAACAACAATTGTTATGTAATCTGCAACGCAGTCCAATTTTTTATGTATGTTCCAGTAATAATAGGATTTGGGGTACTACCTTCTTTGGGGGTTTTTTGTATATGAAGAAAACCCATTTAGTTCATTTATATATTGCTATTAATTAATTGTGTTTCCAACCACATCCGAGATTAAGACATTGTCTTGGTAAAAACTGAACAAATAGCAGTGCCTGCTTTGGGTAAAAGTTTTGTTTAATTTTTACAGTGAATTCTTCTTAAATTCTTTTCAAATTTTGAACATTTTAGTTATCCGTCTACAGATAACTTATTCAGCATAAGCTGCTTAACTGGGATACATTGGAAGTTTATAGAATTATCTGCTTACTTTCTCTTGAATAAAATGTTATCTAACATTGTGTTCATACATCTCTAGTATTCTATTAATTAGGTCTGTATTGCATTACTGTTTTTAATGCTGAGGGCTGATTCTTTTGCCATTTCTTATGTTGAAAATCACCTTACTCCATGACCAATAGAGATGTTTTAGGAATGATGCACACCTAAATATGAGAAATATAAAAATTCTATCCTAAAATTTTTAAATTAAAAAAAAAAAAAAAATCACACAGTTGCCATGAGATTGCCTGAGGGCCATACCACAATACTAATCAATAATAGATCAGGCCATTAATACTGAAAGACCTTGACACCTCCTGGTGTAACTTACTTTGAAACTATGTTTAAAATCATCCCATCGAAACAAGTGGTGTAGTTGTAATTTCCTTGTAAAAACCTGCAGAATCTGTAAAATGCTCACAGAAACTGCAGGCTAAAAAGATATGCTTTTCTGCACTACATGCACAGAATTCAGACGACCTCTAACACAAAAATCATAAAGTCTTTTACATCTGTTCACCTGATAATTGTTTTTCATTTTTACCTAGAAGCTGTTTAAATGAGTTGATCGTGAGGATTTTAATTAAGAAATATTAGTAAAATTCAATTAAAATTTATTTCACTCTAGGATTCTTCTTTAACTCAAAACTTGTACAATACAAGTGAAAATATTTAGCTCAATACACCATGAAACTGAAAAAACAGCAGATTTATCATTGCTCTAACCACAAGTCTTGATGATGGAAGATATAGTAGGTTATTTATATCTCATCACCCAAGTGACTCTCTAAATTGTCTGCCATCATTTGGTTGTGTTTGTCTTAAGTACTGTGAAGACTGAACCATACTTGATCTGGATAGGTGTACTAAATGGACAATCAAAGTGATACTACAGATGCCCAGCGATATTAGAATTTCCGAACATTTATTTGGTATGTCTCTTGAATTTAGATAAAACTCTCTATTAGTGTCTAGAACATGCAAAGAGAGTTGGAGGAAATAGATTTAGGAAGCAGTCTAGCAGCAAAAAATGAGAGCAAAACTGAGCTGCTCTCCCATGCCTTACATTGTGCTACACTCTGTAGAAGTTTGGAGTTCGCTAAGGTAACAAAAAATATTTTCCATGTTATTCTTTCAGCACTTTTTTTAGAAAGAATAAATAGGGTAAAGTCTGGATAAAGGATGAACAAATAAATGACAAATTTTTTATTATTGTAGGCTTCCTAAAGCACTTAGTTTATTTTTGTTTTCTTTGTATGGAAAGACTGGCTAGGTATTTTCAAAAGCAGTGTTAATTCCTTTAAATCCCTGAGATCTTTTGGAACTTTTTGTGCTTTGAGACACTAAGATCCATCTCCTGTATGGGAGGAATTAGAGTGAAGTTATAATAACAAACACATTTTTGAAAAGCCTTTTCTCTGCTATTACAAGTCCATCAGAAAATGAAATAAAAAAAGACTGAATGGTGTTGATTTGCTTTTGGCCAGAACAAAAGTTCCAGAATAGTTAAGGCAAAAGTAAACAGATTTAAATTTTTAAAAATTACATGGAGTCCCAGCTCAAGGATAAAGACATTCTCAGAACTATTCCATCTGCAAGGAGAGTTCATTTAGGTTCCCACTGAACTTGTGCAATTGAATTCTTCATAGTGATAGCCAAGTCACATAGGGAGTGGAGGTAAACATCACAAATAAGTGTGTGTCTCTGCATCTGTGTGTGTTTTCAGGAAGAGAAAGCAGGAAAGCAGTTTCAATAAAGCTTCAAGGATGACCTACAAAGTTTCTTCGAAAAATAATATTAATGGTTCCATACACTAACACTTAATAATACAACTTTTTTCAAATAATCAATAAAAATGTAATCTTATTGGGAAGGAGTCGCTTCACATGACTATTGATCAATAAATAGAATTTCTATTATATATGGATGCTGAAAAGTTAGAGGCAGAGAAATTCTTCAGCCTTTTCTCAGTGTTCTGTGAGAGCATCGCTTTCTCACGCAGAGTAGACAAAAACTGTGAAGACGGTTTTGTAAACTAATTCTTTATCATTGCACCTGCTGTTGTTCAGTTAGTGTTGTTATGGTACACTGGGGAAAATATTTTGAGATGGGCGTTGTATAGCCTCCACCAATCATCCTAGGAGGTGGTTGATCAAGGGACCAATAGTACTATGCTACTTTTGAGAACCAAGTTATATAAACTGATTTATAATTACTTAAAGATTCCACTTTTTCCTGAACTTTGATCACGCCGTTCTTCGCCGCTCTTGGTACAGACAGCAACAATTATAGAATTTATTTTAACTTAAGTGTATGTGTTAAATTCAGTCTATTCCATGTCATATCTAACCCCTTGGCATGTAGCATTCGGAATTTGTTTTTCCTGATTATAACTACAAGATAAGTTAGAAGAAGATAAAGATGTCTATGGATCTATATTCCCACAGTCTGACAGCATTTAGATCCTATGTCCTGGCCAGGACCCTCCTACAGTAATTATTTGCCTTCACATAGAGGAGAAATATGTTTTGTGCACCTACTGTTTCTCGCTCTTTTGTTCACTCCTCTTCTGCTCAAACACTGGCTCTGTGTTTCCCAGAGGTGCCACCAGCTTGACTAGGGGGCTCAGTTCTGTTCTGACATGGGTCCACTGGAACCAGCTGGGCACACGGCAGCCCCTGGTTTCCTGCTACAGAGGACACCCTGGAGTCTATCGCTCTCAGGACTTTGCCAGCTACAGCTAACGTAATACCTTACTGACACAGGAAGTGGTGAAAACACAGTGTGAAGCTGCATTTATTTGTAATCTCACGTTTCAGTGACTGATCAAGGAATTGGCTGAACAGGGAGCGGTTGTATCCATTAACCCATGCCTTGCAGAACAATTAAAAGGTGAACTTTAACTCTCTAGATGCCACAGAACTTCTTTCCTGAGGACTGCTGTTGAGAAAAACACTAGAATGAAAATGTATTAAGGCATAAACTGAATTGTATTGCAGTTCTATGGCAGACTATACAGATGTGATCCGTTGCAGCCCTCCTTAGACATAAACTTATTATTGTGGTGGAGGCTGAGTGAGACAACACTGGTGATGTTTTTCACATATAGGGGAAACAGAAGAAGCCATCATAGTCCTTCTTAATGTAATGCATATAAAACAGCTGAAAATTGTGAGTCACTACTTAAACCTCTAGACATGTGCAAGTTGAATAAGAGATGGAGTTAGATGGTGAAAAACGTTTGCTGGAAAATGTCTACAAATTCAAGTAATATACATACTGTTTAGTAAAAGTTAGCATGTTTATGGACAGAAACAGCCAGATGCAAGCAAAGAAGCCAAAGAGACATCAAGAAAAGTACTTGAGGGTTTGAAAGAAAGCCAGCTCCTGGAATCTGGGGGACAGAGGACTGGCTGAAAAAAACACTTGTATCTGTGATCACTGAAAATGCTTTCCCTTGCATGACCTTTCCTGGAATCTGAAAGGGTTTTTTGTACACCTTGTAAATAAAGAACATCACATCAAAAAGTACATGGCTATATTACACATCTGCTCTTAAAACAGAATCAGTCTGAACTATGAATGTTGGCTACCTACTCTATAAAAACAGTAACAATGGTGTCAGTAGTGAGATCCTTTCTGAAGAGGAAATCAAGGATTTCCCCAGGGGAAGAAATTGTGAACTGAGATTCCTGTTGAGCATACTAAAGTCTAAGATAGCCAAAGATGCTTTCAAGGCAGAGGCTGAAACTTCACAAAAGGAATTATAACAGCATCTGGAAATTTCCCAGGAAGGGCTTGGAGAAAAACTTAAAAGGAGGAAAAATACCTCAGTTCATTAGTGACAAATTGTCTGGATTCATTAGGAAAATCAGTAACAAATGGTCCCATCATTCAGTAGTAAAGAGAAATCAAGAGGTAATCAGCAATCTGGGTTTTGTGTATTAGAGAGTTTCCTGGAAAATAAGGGAGGCTGAGAAAGGTGTAGCCAACTTCGAACTTGCTAAAAAAGTTGAGTTGTAGCAAGGGCTTGAAGAGCAGATGGTTCACACTGAGCAGAAAATCAAAAGATCACAGACCTCACTGGCAGACAGCCACCTCAAATGGCGCTGATCCAGGCAGAGGACTGTAGGAAGACAGACTAATCACAGTATCTTTCTAGTACATCTGTAACCCTCAGAGGGGAGAATTTGGATTGTCAGATGCTTCTATTTGCCTTAACTTTCCACACCTCATCAAAAACTCTAGGGCTGACCTTTGAGGACATCATGATGGTCCTCCTCCTGGACTGGTTTGAAAGATTCCTGATGAGAAATCAGTAAGACATAATCGTACCAGAATTCCTAACAAGTGATCAGATCAAAGTTTTTTGAAGTATTACCCAGAAATCCAGACAGGATTCTTTTTTCTTGATTCCAACTAATTAGGATTTTCAAGAGTCAAGGGATCAAAAAAATGGTTTCAAGACCAACTCTGAGTCTGATGGGACAGTGAATAACCTCAACAGCTGAGAAGCATGTAAAACATCAGGAGTGGGGCAAGTACCAGCCCATCCCATTCCTTGGTGGCTTATTAGCACCACATTCCATCAGGGTACAAAATATACCTTAACCCTTCCAAACCTTGGCTACAAGCTAAGGAACAGCTGCAGTGGGAACTGTTGGAATGGAAAAATGGTATTTGGACCATTTGTATTATTCAGAAATGCACAGTCTCCAATTTTAAAGAAGTTTACAGCATTTGCTTATTACAAAGTAAGGACAGACTAAGAAAATTACTGAGAAGACAGATACAAGGTCACGTAAAGGCACTATAAAACCTGGCCACCTGGCCTGTTCCCCTGAGGCAGAGGAGGCAGTGTAGAAACCCAAGGTATTAGTTTTGTGTAATCCTGCTCAGAAGAGCAGTAGCAAACATATAGGCAGATCCCATTAGTCCTTCAAGTATTGCATATCCAGGCACTACCATTGCTCAGAAGTCCATAGGCCAACAGGACATCAGGATCATGAGGATATAGGGAAGTACAAGTGGACAACCACAAGCAGGCACCTTTCTAGACCTCAAACAGCATTTTAACAATTCAGTCCAAGGATAGACTCTAAAATTATCCGTAGAAAAGTCTGAGAAAGGAGCAAGGAGAAAATAACTCACCGGGACCACAGTCAAACACCAAAGATGAATACAAGAGGCAAAAGTCAATGTTCTATGTTTATAAGGTTACTGAAAACAAACAGCCCAATTTTCTTCATGCTTACTCGGGTAAAAGTCCCAACAGTGGCTACACAGAGGTAAAATACACAAGGCTGTGGAAAGAGCATTAAGTCCAGAAGGAGCAACATTGACATAACTTCCATTGCAGAATTTCCTTTTCTTTTAACATTGAGTGGTTGCATAAAAGACATAGTAAATCAAAAATAAACTGTCAATTCCTTACTGCCAGCCCTCACAGAGAAGAAGGCTTTTGTTTCTCAAGATATTTGGTTGTATTTTTTTAGAGCAAAGCTCTTTTACATCACAAAACTTCTTATAAAATAGAGTCCAATTTCATGGAACGGTACAATATTGTTGGTTTTATATTCCTGTTTCCAATTTGCCTATAGAAGTATGGTTTGAGGGAAAATTTGCTGAGAGGGTCGTTGTTTAGAAATAGTTTTGGTAGCAGACTCATGGTTCATGAAAATGGTGTAGCAGTACTGAACTACAATTGCTTTCCCATGGTATAGTAGCACAGTAATTTGAAAATTGCTTCACTTTCAAAGTATTAATAGCATTTTTATATCTAGTAAGCTAAATTGTTCAATTTAAAAGCTAAAATATGAAAAATTAACTTATGAATCACTTAAGTCTTTATAAATATTTACCTGCTTCATTCAATAAACTTAGATGCTGCAGCAGCACTTTAGCAGGAAAGGACACATGAAGCAAGAATGTCAGAACAATCTTGAATCCTGTCAGATATGTTCACTCCAGTTTACCTTTGCCTGTGTAAAGACTGAGAAAGAGAAAAAGAAAAAAAACAGTCTGAGAAAGAAATCAACACATACTAATCTGTAAAAAAATGCTATTAACTTCAATTAAGTTGTGACTTGGTTTTCTACATTTTTAAGCCTTTAAAAGTGCAGACAAAGGGTTTTCCAAAGCATCAAAGCACACAGACTCAACTGAAATTTTGGTATGAGTGCCACATAAGTCCTAGATATTACTAAAAGAATAAAATAGAACACTGAAGTAAATATCAGTTTCATTTGTAGTACTTGCACCCAGTACTCACAACCCTACTCACTTGGTCAACATTATGCCAAAAATTTATGCAATTCTGTGGTTCTGTGGAAGATGTAGAAAGAAAGTGACTTACAGGTATTATAAGCACAGATAAAATATGCAGCTAAAGACTTTAGGAACAAGAAATTATATAACTAATTTTTGTAAGCAAAAATAGTACATGCTGAAATATGAATGTAGTTCTGGATCACCATGAGCTCCCACTGACTATTGATCAGTACCACAGTCTCTATTAGCAAGAGGAACTTTTTCTTATCTCACTTTTATTTCTTAAATTTATTGCTTAATTCTTCATCTCTGACTTGTAATAGAATTTGCAGGGCAGCTCAAAAAGAAAATGATGGCCAGGTTTCTAGATAGGCTGTATTCAGTCCTTTCAAGTTACACAGTCTGCAATGTGTACACTTCTGCACCTTTGAAATCCAAGACCAAAGGCCAAAGTAAACAAAGAAGCTTTTTGTCCTTTTCAATCTTAAATTAAGTGGATACACTCTTTCAAATGGAGCAAACCAGTCATTCCACCCCATTGTAGTCTTCTCTTGCTGCCTCGACATTCTTTGACCACAGAACCCAAATATGTAGTTAGCAAAAGGCATCAGATATTCCCCAGATAGTTTGCAAATCAAGTTCTCTGGTATTTATTAAATAATTTATTAAAATTCCCACCCACTTGTCTGCAGAAATAAGAAGCAGAACAACCATGGTAAATGGCTTCAAGTATTCAAAGATGTAAACACCAAATAGGCAGTAATTAGGTTGAATTATGTACTGACATTTTGACATATTAGATTTTGGAACAGTGCCCCTGGAGAAGTGGTTAGGTTTCTCCAAGATTTTCAAAATGAGTGAAATAAACCTACTAAACCTTACTTACTTTAAAGTAGGAAACAACCTGGGAAAGGCAAGAAGTTGGAAAGTTTGAGGTAAAAAGTCTTTATCAAACCTGCATTGTACCATTTTGGGAAAATACAATTTAGGCATGCTATTTCTATGGTGACATAGTATACCAAATTGGGTGGAAAAAAACTGTAGACCGTGTGACAACAGTATTTTAACCAGCAAACAAGTTGGTCACTAAAAATTTCAGTTACAGAGTTTGTAAGTTTTGAAGAGAAAATCTGCCTGCCTTTTGAAAAAAGTCTCCATTCTACACATTGATTTTTAAAATACGGACTACATCTGTATTAAAGAGTGACAAGGAATTTGAGAAATCTGGTGCACATGTGGCTTGGCAGGTGCTTTATATTGAAAGGCACATGAGGTTTTGTCAAATCGTGTAGAGCTGCTCTAATCATAACGTCTGAGCATCAGTCATTGTTTACCTTAATTCTATCATAGGCACATCTGGGTAACTCCTTAAAATAATGGTAAGGTAATTAGTCATGAATTGAGTTGGAAATCTGATAAAGTACTTATGACATCCATATTGGTACCAAATTAATTCATCATGGTTTACATTGTTACAAAAACACCAAAGGAATTAATAATAATTTGTGCCAGCATTTGAATGTGTTGCTAACATGAGATGGAGTACAACGAATGTTTTTTTAAAAAATAAAAAAGTTATTACTGAAGTGTCTCAATAGCCCTGCATAATTTTATGTCTGCATTTTTTTTATTGATAAAGAACATGACTCTTTTTCATGTATTACCATCCTTGGGGGAAAGGACAGGCAAGTTAATTTTGTGGAACTTTTCCAGTAAGCTTTCAGGATAACTCTTTGAGGCTGCATTACAAGGACTGAACACTATCTATACAGAGCCCACAGCAAGAGCTCCTAGTTGGAGGCAGCATACACAGTGTCCCATCAGAGAAATCCATAAATGGATAGTTAAGGCAGATCTGTTTCTTTCCTGTTTTGACTTAGCACAGCTGCAGCCAAAGTTGGTGAATCAATAGCTCACAGCAGCAAGACGCTGTCCCTGTATGTCCATGGCAGTGCCACTGCCATGCGAATCTAGGGAAAGGCTGATGCTAGGAGTGGGCTGTATGCTTCGAACCAAGTCAGAGGTTTTAATCAGGAATAGCCTGCTTTATTCATGCGAGATGGCTACACATTTCTGGGTTGTCTGCTTAGAAAGTATTAGCTAATATTTTCATCATTCTGCACTAATGAAAGTTGCCTGGCACCAAAGTGGAAAATGTCTGCCACAGAGAAAACCTAGTTATAACCAGCTAATTAAAAGAAGGGAAGAAACAACCCATTCCCTGGCTTGTGTATATGTGTGCAATGTGTGTGCAGTGTATATGTACAGTACTGTCCTGACACTTTCTATTTTCAATTATGTCAGTCCTTGGCAGATTTTTAACTCATTAGTCCAGAGCTCTCTGCCCCAAGGGAACTGCAGGACTCACTACAACAGAAAAAGCAGAGGGCAGAAAATAGCATCGACATCAGGCTCTATCAAAGGGAGGGTGGCAGGATCCACAGGTCCTCTTCCTATGTTCAGGCATCTCCTTTCCTAGTTTTCCAGCATTTCCATTTTTCTCCATTACCACACTGATACCTCTCTGATTATTTCCTGGTTACCATCTAAATGCAGCCCGTCTTTGTTTTCCATCCACTGTTTTCACACTTCTCTGTATTTTGCCTCTCTCTTGCATTCCCAGACTGGATTCCAAGCCTTCAGGAAGCTTATAGATTTGTAGCTTTGTATCTGAGTGAGACGTTTCGTGTTCCCTGTGGCTCTACATGAAACCCCTTCATAATCAAACTTCTGGAAAATCCTGTCATTTTTCTTTTGTGTTCTCCCAGCACTTATCCTTTGTTTCTCATTTCTGCCACAAAAAGCCTTACTTGTGCCTTAGTCACTCATTATACCTACTTCCACAATATTTTACCTTAGCCTCTTTCTCTTTGTTCTGATTTGCTCAGACTCAGTTCCTGTTCTCACTATTCAAGAAAACAGTGCTCATCCCTTTGAATTCCTCACTATCCCTTCTGTGTGAGGGCACAGTCAGCCCTTCAAAACTTGCACAATAGAGCTGTGGTTACACCTGTGCACTAATATCCACTGATTCTCCCTCTGTGCTTTCTGCCCTGCCCAGACTTCTCCAACTGCTTTGCTGCACTCCCTTAACTCACTCTAAGTACATTCCATGATCCAGTCACCTGCTCTTGTTGAAGGAGCAGCTTTGTAAATATGAACTCACCCTATTTTATCTTAGCTCATCTTGCTTCTGAAGTGCATAGAGTACCGCTAAGTCCAGTGGTGCTCCAAAATCTCTGTTGTCTATTTTTCACTAGCCCCTTCTTCCAACACACCTGCAACAACTGTCAGTCTCACAACTGGTTCAAGTCTACATCCCTGAGAGGCATATTACAAGTCTCCTTTGTAATGCCTCTGTCTGCATCGGGTTGGGATCTCTGTAAAGTTAAAAAATGCCTCATGCTGTATCTGTGTAACATCACACTGGTGCTCCGCACTTGAGAAGAACGATCTATTTCTCCCATTTATATATTCTTGATTTAAAGACGTCTTTTCTCACTTGGAATGTAATTTATCGTCTGATTTGAAATTGTCATGTAATCATAACAATGTGTTTGTGATAGTGCATTACATGCCATGGCAAAAAAAAGAGATGTCATAAATGCAGGATTTATATCTTTACTGCAAAAATCAAGCTGAAGAAGCAAATGGATGGAAAAAACCTCATTAAAATACCAACATTTTCTGTAATTGCAGTAAAAATATCAATGGAAACCCAGACACACATTGTTTAATAGTTCTCTTTTTATACATGTTTCCTGATTTTTAAAAGCCTGCTTCTCTGAATAAGTCCTTTTTTGGGGGTGGAAATATATTTTAAAATAGCTGCAAAAAAATAAGTGTTTGGATTCAAGGCTCTAAAATTCAAAACTATTGCCTCAGACAAATTAAATAGAATGGAAATAAAAAGGGCCACAATGGTGAGAAAACACACATAAAAACTTCTGGGCTACATTTCTCAAAGCTGAGCTGCCTCTGCTGCACTCTATTCATTAGAGTGCAAATGACGTATTAAGGATGTACTTGCGCAGATTATTTGAAAGAACTAAGAAGTGATTAATAAGAGGATGGATCTGAAAACATCCTCTGTGTTGTTCTTGCTAACAAGTGAGCTCAGCTTTGTAATCAGACGTTGTCAGGAAAAGCAGCACATCCCAAAATGGTATGAATCATGTCTGACTTCCTGCCCTCTCTCACTGAAAACATAGACAAGGAAAAACAAAAACTTCTGACGATAATACAGCGGTTAAAGACACATGTTTGATAAAATCATTGAAATTTAAAGACAAAAGATGTTTCTAAACAGATGTCCCTAAACAACTGGTGTATTTCAAACACAGGAATTTCATAACATTATGATTTACACATTAAATTATTTATAATAGAGATTTTTTACTGGAGTTTTCAGACGATTTTGCAACTGTAAGTTAAACAGTAGGAAATTGTTTCCTGTATAGGAGTTGTGCCTCTAAACTGATTTTAGCAATGGTGTTGGATAGAACATAACCTGCATCCACCCAGTTTGCCTGTTGCTCCCACACATTCTGCTCCAATCAGATAAATGAGGAAGTTACCCTTTCCTCACCTTTAAAGTAGGTTGGGAATAGATCACAAAGAGTGTTGGGGTGTGTTCTGGCAGAGCATCCTCCTGGTCGCCCCAGAGACCCCCTCTTGTCAATCCGGACAGGGCTCTCCCCTGGACTGACGAATCAGAATCGGAGGGTGGCTCTCTGGGCAGTTCCCGAGTTTAAGCCTCGCGCCCCCCCAAAGCTAGCCATGCCTCTTCTTCCAGAACCCTCCAAGCCGCTCGGCACCCCATAGGTGCATGCTGACTGTCTCCCCCTTGTTATCACCCCGTTGGTTGATTGTACCCTGGTTCCTCCCAGTTCCCCCTTTCCTATTGATTCTCGCCCTAAACTCCACCCTGTTTTCCTCACCTTAAAACCCTCGGCGCGGGGCCTCTCCAGGAGTTATCGCTTCCGCCCGGATCCGGCTAATGAAACCTGCTGTGGTCCAAGGAAGGATACCCCTCCTCGTCCGTTCTTCGTCTCCGGGGACTTTGGGCTTTCACCGCCTCCTCCTCTGTCCTGAGGAGCGCGTGCAGCTGCCCGCTTGCGCGAAGCCCCAGCAGTGGCAGCTGCGGGACCGAAGGGGCGGAACTCGTGGCTGCAGGCTGAATCCTGGGTCGGCTGCCTAGCCCTGACAAAGGGGTCAGGGGGCAGCTAGCCCTGGTCGCGGAGTCAAAAGAGGTGGTTTAATATTTGTGATTGGATGCATTTGGGTTTTGGGGAAAATAAGGTGTTTGAAGAACAAAGGAGAAAGATGGAAGACAGTACTAACATCTGAACTCAGTTAGGTCTCAGAGATATTTAGCATCACTAAGAAGCATTTGTCACAGCCCTTGATCTGGATTAGATGGCTCTCCCATTCCTGGTGTTGCAACTTGTATGGGCTACAGTAGTCCTCTTGGGCCAAGCCGCACTTGGTGGAGATCCTGTCTGTTGGTGATCACTGTCTGAGACTCTAGAGTCAGTCAAGGCTGCAGTCAGAAGACTCTTTCTATGGACAGATTTTTAAACATCTTTTTCTTCTCATGTACCCAAACACTTCCTTTGGCTTCTCCTACCTAACAATGTGTGGGTTTTCATGTAGAGTTCCCCATATAGTATGATATTGTGCACTATGGAGAATCACTGCTTCCTACAATCTCTGAACAATTAATTTTTTGTGAGGATTATCTTAGTATCCAGTGTAGGGATACAGATAATCAAGACAATCCAAACAGACAAGCAGATGATATTTAGTTACAACACTGAGCACTATCAGCACTGAGCCTTGCACGTGCCTAGGAAATGGATGACAAGTAGACAATAGCTGGTCTCTCAAATAAAAAGTGCCTATTTCACCTACTCATTTGGTAGGTTCACCATGTCTGACCAGAAAGTCAGGTACGGGATTTAAAATACAAAAATACTGTTTGTGCTTAGAGAAGGCAGTCTTCCTTCTGAAACAGGAAACAATATATTCAGGACTCCAGGCATGGTTTTCAATGTGAATCCGCATGGATTTAGTTACAGTTGTGTCACCCACAAGAGCTGTGAGAGACAATTTAAAGACCTTGTAAGGTGATGTATAGATGAATGCACAGTTCCCACCAGCCAGCTCTACAGCACTTTCAGTTTGCTGTACAAACAGTATCGTGTGTTTCAGTGGAACTACGTTCAGAATAAGACAATGTTTTGTGGGGTGATTTTTCTTTTTAATGTTGACTTGTGATTTGAGATGTTCCAGAGAATGGCATTTAAAAGTTTTGCAAAATTGTGTCTAGCATGTCCGTAACTTTTGATGTTCCCCTCAACACAAATCTTTATTTGCTTACTCGTTCAGATCAGCACTCTCACAATACTCTACTGGATTAACAGAGAATCCTACACAATCAGCTAAAGGCCAAACCTCAGAAAAGGTTGCCTGTGCTTGTGACAACACAATAAAATATTGCAGAGAGCTGATGACAAGCAGTCCAAATGAGATCCAACTGGTCTGATGACAAAGTAGTCCTCAATGGCTTTCAGAAGATGGTTTTTTGTAACTCTCTGATGACTCTACAAAGAAATAAACACCACAGTCAGTCAAACTGAGGTATAATATGCCTAATACACTGCTGGCAGACAACTCATTCAGTAATGTAAAAAGTGGCTATACATCTTTATGTTACAAACATTTCCTACCTACATTTATACAGATATAAAACTGTTAGCAAAATGGAAGCTATTTGAGGCTTGTAAAAGAAAGCAGACCATATTATCTGGATTATTTCCATTTTGGACATATTTTTTTACTTAGTCCAGTATGAATGGTTTATATAAAAACATTTAAATATTGAAAGAAGTTTTGGGTTACAGACTGATAGTAGTTCCATAAAAACAAATCATTTTTCCATTTCTACAAAATTTAATTAAACATGTGAAAATAAATATGTTGTGCAATAAATAAAATGTGAAAATAAATATGTTGTGCAATATTATTCTTCCTTGCCTCCAAAAATAAGGCAGAACCCTGGTAATACACTATGGACAGATCTCTTTTTGTGCTTCTATGGCTGGTACCCCTTTGTGAATAACTTCTCTATATTTTCTCCCTGCTTCTCCCCTCTCTTTTCTGCTAATTTCAGCTTCAGATGTTTTCCAATTGAAAATAGGAAAAGCCTATTGCAACTTGGGAAGTGACACATTGGTATGTGGTAATTTCTAATCAATCACAAATTCAAAATTTGTGACAGCAAAGCATGTAGCTCAGTTATTACTGTGATAATTATTATTACACTACAAGATACACCTAAACGTCAAGTCCTGCCTTAAAGCGTGACAGGCAAATGCACGATCTCAAGTTTTGTCCATGCCCCTTCCATGTAGACCTGGGACTTTGCATCTAAACCATTGACATTGACTGTAATCTTTCTCTTAGTTTGACTGAAAAGGGAATGCAAGATCCCTGACTTGGAATCGATGTTTGGCATTGCCACAGATAGTCCCTCCCCATGTTTAATTAAGACAAACCTGGATGTCTCAGCACAGCTTGAGACCCAGCAGCTTGGGATAAATTCATGCATGGAAGGAAAACTGCAGCCTCTTAGATTGTTCTTCCTCAGATCCCAATTCACACCATTTACTGCAGTATGTTCTGTTATAAGGGCGAAGCATCAGAGTCATTTGTCTCTTCACTATTCTTTTAGAAACATTGTCTTCAGCCATGCCTTGTTCCCTCTGGATCTCCCCTCACCTTTGCTCTTTCATGGCTGAGTAAGACGTTCATAATATTACATCACTTGCCCTGCCATCATCCGGCTTTTTGAACTACAACATCTTTATCTCCTCTTTCTCCAGCTGTCTCCAAACAGTCATTGGGGTTTTCTTGCCTTATGTTTTATCAATAGTGCAGCTGAAGAAAAAAAATCACCCTTTCCTCATTATAAAATCACAGCAATAGCAAAATCGCCTCATTCTTGTCTTCCTTCATTTCATCCTGTTCGTTTACACACCATTGGCGAAACACCAGCCAGCATCTCCTACCTCTGCTGCAATTGCCAGGACTCCAGAAAATCCAAGCTCTATTTTTTGCTCAACTCATAGTTAAGTCTCAATTGAACACTTCACATGTAGCATCAGGATTTCATGTGCCTTTCATTCCCCGTACATATATCTCCTCCTCCCTTCTCTCCTGTTTCAGTGTGAATGCTGACATTTCTTTCTAATTGCCTTTTCTGGATTCTCTTTTCAATTTTGCCTGCAGCTTTCCTTCCATGAAACTCTTTATATGTGAACTCTGTCTGCCTCCCTGTCTTTCTACCAAAGCATTCACAACATGTTTATCACCTCTGGGGTCAGGTTTCTGCTCTCTGGTTTTACTAATGTTCATTGATTCTTCCAGAATATTCCTTGTATGTCAGGTCGTACAAGAGGAGACAAGAAGGTCAACCACATTTGCGTCTCTTTTAAAGGCCCATGGGCAAATATCTTAGTACTATTGTAACTGTTTACTAGATTGGAATCTTACAACATAGATCTCTGAATCGTCATAAACCCACTTACAGAGCAGTTAGCATTGATTTTACTGTCTGATAAGATATTAAGTTCAATTTCTGATTTTTTTTTCTTGTCTTTTTTTTTTTTAGGAAATTATTATTATAGGCAGGGTGCTACATGACTTCACTGGACTCAAAAGAATGCTAATTTTCCATATTCATCTGGGTGTAAAATACACCAGGGTACTTTTATCATGGAGTGCCCAAAAATATCTGACAAGAAAGTTCAACTTCGAGTGAGCGTAAATAAACCAATAAGCCTAGAAGACAGCTATGGGAGTGAAGAAAACTCAGAGAGAGGAAACAAGCAAATGGAGTAAGTTGGTTTTGCAAGACTGGTTTTGCTTTAATGTAATGCCCTGAAGACAACTATAGAACAACAGTACAGTACAGTTAAATGAACAGATGTGTGCACCAACCATACGTTCATAAAATAAGATGTAGCCTTTTTACATACATGTCTGCTAAAGGAATAAGGATAGAAAATACCATCTTTCCCATCCGGGAAGGGGTAGAATATTCAACCCATATGGAGCGGCTGGTCTTTAACTCTTCTTCCTTATTAGTGTAGTAGTAGAAATGGAAAAGTTCAATTTATCATCAGTGGTAAGATTACCAGTCTGCTGTGGTTTTTTACAGGCTTAATAAGTGATATGCTATTGTTATTAACTTTAGTTAAGTTATTGTAAGTTAGGTGTAAGTGGTGTTTCAATTTTACTTGTGATGATCTTTTAAAAGAAAATACAGGATATTTGATAAAATAAATGCCTATTAAATAGACACACTATTATTCTGTCCGATTTGAATAACTAATAAATCTCACTATCCATTTAGAAAAAGCCCAATTTTATGTTTGTCAGCCTCTAACCACAATGAAACTTCACATACAAAGGGTATGAATCATGAGACAGAAATGGAAGATGGATGTTACCTTCTGTGTGTTGTGTAAAGATATTATCATCCTCCTCTAAGAAGATTTATGAAACCATCTAATGAGAAACACTGTTTAAAGGACAGACAACATTGTGACAAAAACCAGTCTCTCAGAGTTTCCGCACTTCAGAACTCTTCTCTGGGGAAAGTACTACCAAGCCATTCATACCCATAATAACATACAAGAGAACTCTAGAAACACCAGGGTACCGTAAATATCTTGTGGAGTGCGACTGCTAAAGGCACCATGTAGCTACACAACAAGCAGAACACGCTAGCAGCAGGAACCTTTGCCTAGTGGCACCAATATCAGCAACAGGAATTCTTCCATCATCAACACTTTACAAATCTTTGAAAAGGAATAAAATCTCCAAGCACATGATAACTAGTAGGTACTTTGTAAGCAGTAAGAATTTTCAAGCGCAATGAAACACAACAATCTCTGGGAAAGACCTTTTTGACACAGTTGGTGAGGCTGTAGGGGATATTGATCTTTCCTCATATTAGCAATTCAAATAGAATGTATCTCATCTGAGCTACTAGTCTAGGCTAACTACAAAGTTACCTCCAAAGTGCAATTTGTTATATCCTGAAATCATCACTAAAATGACTGCCCTCTTCATCTTTCTTTCCCTTAGGAGGCTAGCCAATTAATGTATACTAAAAGCCTGACTTTTTGAAATAAAAGCCAGGTGATTTTGATTCCAAACATCATATGAAGTCTGTCCAGAGTCACTTTAGGAATTATGAAAAGTATAAGCAAGCAGCACGAATGTTAGAATCAGAAAGCTAATGTTCTTCTTTTGCTTGGTATCTGGCATAAACTAGCATCATTCCACTGAAGGTCCTGCAAAAAGCTTGGCCTCTAGAATGATGGTGGATTTTGTAATAAAACTGTCCATAAATGTACCCTTCCCAGTGTCACACCACTGATTGTCACACCACAGCAGAATCCCTTACCAAGAGACATTCTGTTCATCCTGCTGGGTTTGACTGACTGTTCACTTATACCACTGTGAATAAGACAATGAATGACACCGAAATTATTATAGACACATCAAGATTAATTAAACAAACAAACAAACACAAAACCTAAGCATCAGGAAAATCAGATCAGACTAAAGTTTTTGCTTATGTTACAGAATTTACTCCATTAGTTTCACCAGATTTGTTCCTCATTCCCTTTTTTATATTTTGGCCTCCTTTTTTTTTTTTTTAGACTTACTAGTCTGGCTATGGTGTGTATTACATACACAGCATTCTGTGTATGTGTGTCTGCAGATGTGCTTATGCCTCTGTGTATTTCTCTCTCACTGACTCTGGCCATCCTTCCAAGTTTTCGAAGTCATTATCCCACTTAATTAAGCCACATGGCAGAGCAGAGTTACTTTCAGAGATGTTAAGTGTTTATGAGCTTCATGAAAACAGATAGCTGGAATGAGAAAATAGCTCCTATCAGTGGCCCTGGAAAGGTTGTGGCATGAGTCTCTAACTTATTAGACACTTGGGAATCTAACCACAAAACACTGCTCAGTAAGAAAGTGTATTTCAGTAGATTCACTGTTCATTGCCCCACTAGGAATAAAGTCTACCACCCGCTATTAAATTTCTCTTGAACTGCTGTGGAAATGCCTAAGTGACTACAGATGCACAACCTCATTTAGAATAAACACACTGCAGAATAACCTACTATCTTCTGAGAAATCAGCTGGGTAGAGGATCAGACTGGCCACTCAGAGAGCTCTTGAGCCAGCACCACACCAGCAGACTGAAAGCTCGGAGTACAGTATACCTTTTCCAGCACAGGCTGGACTCTCATGTAGGCAAAGACCATATCTTCATTTTCTGTGTAAAATAAATCTGTTGCTCTATATATAGAAAGGTTAGATAATAGCAATATTAATGTCATGGCCTGTTTTGAAATTAATTCTAATCACCAGATGCACACAGTATAACCTCAGTAGAATTGAAACTATTTCTCTGCAACCCCATCACCTTGCAGTTCAAGACTTCCTTTAAAAGCACAGGAACAAACTGCAAACTAGGGAGCAAAAGACTAACTTATACTGCCATATTCCAATGTTGTGGGAGAGATTCAAATCATTCCCACCTTGGTCTATCTGCATTTGTGCTTTGTCTTTCCTAGCTAAGGGAAACTTAAGTGCACATGAATATGAACAGCAGGAAGAAGCAGAGGTGTTAGAGGATATCTGGATATTCTCCCCCCCCAGTCTCTTTGTCATGATACTGTTTTTGCATGTGGCTTTTCTATGTGAAGGGATAAAAATTCATAAAACAAAAATGAGGGGAAAAAAAAAGAAGAAAAAAAAAATAGAAGAAAAAGAAGGGGATAAAAAAGAGCACCACCTTGGTTTAACTAATATTTCCTCTCCTACTTGTTTTATATTACACAACCAAGTGTGCTAGCACTAAAACACCACATCGTCCTTGCAGTATGAGTTAGAACAGCTGTAGCCACAGCATAAGTGCCCTTGAACATGCTGAAATTTTCCAATGTATCACAATTACAGAAACACCTGTGCCAAACAGCTTTCTTCTGATCCTCTATAAAAGTTCACAAAGCCCTCAAACTTTCTCATTTCATATAGGTCTGTACTGCCTTGAAGCCAGCTCCATGCATTTCAATATGGGACACTGCAGCATTGTTTCTTTTCATTGTGCCTCAAAACGTAAAATAAAGGGTATGTGCAGGTGCAGAAGTCGACTTGTGGTTCTGTTACTTGACAATAAGGCATAAGACACACCACAACAATGCTCATTTTCTTGATAAATCCTTTCCACAAAAAAATTCTTCTCAAAAAATTAAAAGCACAAACATTGTGACAACAAATGCTATCTGTGCTAGCCTGTATTCGTGATCTCTGCAAATCAACTATCCCACAACTCAGTACATGTGAGCTATTGATCTGTTTTGCATCATTTGGGGCTTGGTAAGGGTAGGTTTAAATCACATCTGTATGTAGTGACAAAAGCTTCAGGACTGAATTCGTTTGGCTTTGTTGTTATTTTACAAACACGATGCTATGGTTGCATTAGCTTTAGGAACTGCTGGCCTGAGTCTATTAAATTTTTTACATTTATACTGCCCAAAGTGTCTGTTTAAAAAGAGCCGGAAGAAAGTCACCCTTAGCAATCACCATAGAAAGTGTGGCTGATGATCCCCCAGGCAAAGATCCAGAAAAGGGAAAGGGAAGCAGAAGTCAGTTACCAAGCCCAAGTGTTCGGTTCCTGCAGAATGGCAGTCTGTAGATAAGCTTGTCTTTTGAAAGATGAGGAGTATGTAGTAATTACACAGCCTCCCAAGTCTTGGCTCTCTGTAGCCTTTCCTAGCTATTGGAAACTTCTCCTTGTCCAAAAAATGCAGCAAAAAAGTTTTAATAATAATTCATTAATAAATACTGCATATAATAATAACAAAATCTATTAGCATAATAAAATATGCATTAAAAAGGCACCATTTTTGCAGTCTTAGACAAGGACTTCCACCCTCCGCATCAACATAGCCCACTGTGGAAAACGTGAGGTTTTTTTCACAGAGCATGAGCAGATAATAAATAAAATTACTACACTAATTCAGGAAGCAATACACAATGGCAAGCATAATTTGAACCACTTCTGCATTGCTCATACACTCAAGAAAAACATCTAGATGTCATTGTGTACCGCTCAGGGGAAACATCTGTTCCAACTGCCTTGGTCAGCAAGTAATAAGGAATATTACTGAAAATATCTGAATGCTTTTATGCAAATAAGGGGTATGTCTTCACGTTGCATATTATTTTTTGTTTTGATTACTCCACCTAATGAAGCATTTAACAGAAATAGAAAGTGACTGGAGACAACTGATAAGAATGTTACAGCCATGAGAAGGATTCTGTACACTTAAAATGTTAGGATTATTTAGCCAGGAAATAAATAAAACCAGCAGTCACAGTGCAAGTATACACCATAAAATAAAATGTTATTAAGGGTGTAAATTGCATATTCCTATTTGCTTGCATTTTCTGCCACATTTCTTACCCTTCAACTGTCTGGTCTATTTAGATGTTGTGATATGAGAATTCGGAGATATCTATGACTCTAAATTTGAACCATGGCTGCCATAATGAGGCTCACAGATGGTCACTAGGCAATTTCATAACAAACAAAAATAATCTTATTTACCCTTTGTCCTCATAAAACAAAAAGGAGACCATTACATTTAAAAGGCAACCCATTTCAAAAGGAAACACTCCTATAACATAGCCCTAAATGTGGCTTTTCAGTGGTTCATGCACCTCTGGGAAGCAACCTCTGCTTGCTCAGGAAAGCAACAGGTCTGTGAGTAAGTTGCCCTCCCCCAGGTGGAACACCCATCCCTGCTGCAGCCCAGCCTCCTGCCAGCTTCAGACACCACTCTGACATGAGCTTGGGCAGCCAAGGAGGACAACACTCCTGTCTTTGGAAGGGATTTTTTTCCTTGCCACTGGAGCACTTGAGGCACTGCAGTCCCTGGCTGCTGGTGCAGAAAGTGGGGTTGAAGATCCCCCTGTTTCCCCCCTCCATCACCACCACCCTGCCTTGGCACATAGCCACCCTGGGCAGCTCACAGTGACAAACAAGCATCACTGAAGCACAGAGCTCCAAATGTTTCCAACTAATAGTCCAAACATTTTGTGCTATATATCATAGCTTTCTCCACACTCCTTCCTGGAGAATTCAATGCTGCAAATGATCAGAGATAAGAATCTAAATGGCTGTTGTCCCAGATTACATGTTTCTAATTCACATTTCCATCAAAATATGAGTTATTTTTAGGAGTGATGAAAAGACCTGCTTATTTAAGTGTTAAACTCATTACTACAAGGTAAAAAATGAGGCAAAGAATTTAGGAGGATTCAAAAGGCTTAGACTCTGTGACAAGTCAAAGCCGCCACAGTTACATATAGCAGACAGACCCTTCTGTAGGAGCGAGAGCATCGATGCATAGTTCAGACACAAGGCTGATCACTGACTGACTGCCTCAATGGGCAATCTTCTCGGTGGTCACATTATTCCATATTTGTCTGCTCTGGGGCTTCTTGATCCCTTTTAGAAGCTTCTGGTAGAGCTGATCTCTGTCAGAGATATTCTACTGCAAGCCCCAGAGCAGTCAGAATCATAATTTCTGTGTCCCAGTCAAAGAACTGGATTTTTTTCCTTTCTTTCAATCTTTATCTTCATGTGCATGAGAGACAGAGAAAAGAACAAAAAGAGAGGGGGGAGAAACACTACCTTTTATGCTTTTACATATTGAAACAGGACTATTAGAAGCAGAACATCTGAGATAGGAATCGTAATGGTGGCAGAGATCAAATATAATCTTCCATCTATAGTATTTATGGTTCCAGTTTTACTTTCGGTGGATAGAAAATTTATTCCAGCATCACAAGTTTGCTTCCATTTGCTGTCTATTACAAGCACTTGCACATACTTTTAGTGTGGATATTGTGGACACAGTCTGTGAATACATGTTGGCATAAGTTTCCCTGCAGCCACGGAAACACCTGCCTCCAAGTTAATTTATAGTCTGCACCTATGGCCATAGGCCACTTATAAGTTTATTGAAAAAGTTCTTGTCAAACCATATAGGAAAGACTCTGTTCTTTCTCTTCCTCTTCCATATGACATAAGTTTGGCATTAACAAGTCACATTTTTATGTCCAGCTTTATAGATTGTTAATAATACATAAAGATATTTGATACGTAAGATCATGGGTCAAATATTTCTCACTCTACTCTCATGAATAGTCCCACAAACTTTATTTATACAACTAGTCTGAGGAAGACAGTCATGTTTTACCTATCCTGTAAAATTATTCTGCAGTGTTTTGAAGTGGCTCTCACCACTTCTTAAGAGTGTTCTCATTAACTTTGGAGCACAATGCATGTTGCCCTCTTGAGCTCTTCAGATGAAGTCCTGTAAGATGAAGCAGAGCTGTTCGTTCATACAAAGAAATCTGATCATGCAGCCAGGATGCCCTGGTTCTTCTCAAGTATGATTCAGTACAGGAAAATATCACATCCTCTCCACTATTTCTGGGTTTAATGTATTCCATGTCACTCTACATAGAACGCATTATGAAAATCCATTCAACCCTATTTCCTTGACAATTTTTGTTCCTTTGGTTTATTAACAACTATGGAGAACAGGTCTGTAAATGAGTCACTGCTTTTTGACTCCAGTGTAGTCAGCTGGCATACTGCATCTTGGCCCTGTACTAGACCTAGGTGGTTTGGTTTTGGATAATTAACATGTATGTAATCAGGAAGTAGAGTCTCCTAGGATGTTTATAAATATCACAGAGAGTCATTATTAAAAATATCAGATAGATGATATAGGATGGTCTGGGAAGCCCAGAGAAGTTCAGGTTGTAGTAGTTTTTCTCCACTACCTCATATAGGAAATAAAAGTATTCCAGGTAATATAGAGCAACATAAACAACTCATTTCAATTCAAATCTGGATCCAAGCTGGAAGCTTAGTATTCAGCACTCAACCCATTTCAACACAGAACCAGCAGCAGAAAGTTTCCACAGCATTTGCAGTTTTATTGGGAATCAGCAGATGGTGCTTCCACAAGGCCCTTTACAAGTTCTGCGTAATGAAATATATAGGTGGCTAGGTCATGCTGAAATGTTAATTATAACTGTCATGCCTGGCGGTGGCATTGCATCTGTAAAGTCTGTTCATTGACCAAGTTTCTTGCATTTTTTTAATTGCTGACCCACCTGTAAAATGGGTGACTTATGCCAGAAGCTTCACTGTTACACCTCTGCAGATGACAGCATAGGTACTCCAAGGCTGGTATTCTACATCTCTGAATGATAAGAAGAAATTGCATAGCTACTTCGCAAGGATTCCTTGAAATCTAAAAATACTGACCTAAGTTAGACTGAGAAGCAAAGACCTGAACAACTCTGGAATGAGTATCTCACTGGGAGAAGGAAAAGAGCTGTGGGCATCAGCAGCTTGGGACGGAAACAACCAGTGTTTTTAAAACAACCTAGCACTGACGTGTTCAGAAGTAAATGTATCAACAGCAGAGGTGCAGCTGCTTCTACAGCCACAGTCTATCTTGACTTCAGGGCCAAAAAGAAAAGCTACTCCATGCCCCCACTTACTGGGTTTAGACCCTCATCTGCACAGATACTTCACGCTTCTCCAACTCCCTTCTGCCCCCCGCTTTGGCAAGTAGCTGAGGAAAACAGTCACAAGGCAAAAGTTGTTTGTGCAGTCTTTCAGCATGGGCTGCCAGAACTGGATGGCACTGGGATGTGACAGCACGTTCCTCCTCTCCCCAGAGGCAGGCTCCCTTTCCACCACCAGCGCAGCACATAAGCACATCCTCCCTCATCTGGGTTATCAGACAGACAATCCCAGTGTCAGTGATTGCATTTTCCCTGTAGCTACCTGGTGCACATTCTGTATTAGACAGCAGCGCTTCAAAATACCCAGAACCAAATATTTCATTCATAATTACACTCCGATTATGACACGAAGGTATATTATCATTACTGTAGATTTACAGAGACCTAGAACAAAACAAATTAAATTAGTTTCTAGGAATGACACAAGAAAGACCAGTAGGGATTTTCCAACTGTTATGTTCTATTTTAACCCCAAATCCATCTGTCTTCTTTGCAAATTGGCATTATGTATACAAAGTTAGTCCATTTATATCCAACACCTTATTGCTTAGCAGTGGATTCCTGAAGGTTTTCTTGCAAAATACTTAACTGCCTGAGGCCCGGGGGAAATAAAACCCCTTTCTTTGTTTCACAGCTATTTCTAATGGGATGAAAAAAGCCTTTAACTCTGGTAGTAGCTAACATACACGGTCAGAGGTAACAATTATTTCCAGAAAAGCAACTGATCTGTGTATTTCAAATTCTAACTTTCCTTAGAGCAGATACTTGGGGAAAGGAAGGCAATCCATGAACAATACAAGGTGTCGTCATAGTGTGAAAATGTGATCCAGTAAAATTCATGGAGAAGAGAATTGAAAGTACCTACCGACAATCTGATTGTCATGAAGGTGCCCTGCCACACATCTCCCTAAAAAAAATCCTCTAGAATTTCCATTTTTCCCTTCTCTTGGGATCTCTGAAGGTGATTTTTATTTACTTATTTACAAGGAGTTCAGTTGACTGAAAGTTTGCTATTTTCTGCTGTCTCCACAAAAGGAAAATGAACACCAAATCTCAGAAACCAACAGCAAAGCAAGCGAGGTTTCATGAGGGAACCCAGACCAACCACCTGTTGTGCGACATGAGTTAGCTGTGCTGGGACAGGACACAGGAGAGGGCAGAACACATCATAGACCTCAGTCCCTGGGGTTCCCATGAACTCAATGGGAACACTCCTCAAGAGACACGGCAGAACTGGACTGCTGCATGTTAAACATCTTCTTTCAGAAAAGCCTCTCAGGGTGTCTGAGCTCGAATGCTATCAGAGCGGTCTCAGGGGACAGCATCCCTGGTGGCACACTGCTTGGGGACCACTGGAGACGTTTCCACAAGTGACTGAAATCCCAAGCAGTTCCACTAGAGGGTTTTGCCGAAAGGACAAGCCTAAGCAGCGGCAGAAGCAGGCAGTGTGCTTTGCCTCAGTGCAGTGCTAATTGTTCTTGTCCAAATACAAGGGTACAGCCTCTCATTTACACCACTATTTTTTCTTGCAGGAGCAATTTAAGAAGCATAAAAACCCTAAATGTTATCCTTTTCTCTGTCTGTGTCTCTCAGCCTTCAAATTTTTGCCTACAAATCTTTCTCAGCCTGAATTTGCTGCCTATGGAAATGAAAACTTGACTGATTCTAAGATATTAAAGCAAAAGAAAGTGCTGAATGATGTCTCTTCTCCTCTGACAAATAAAAGAACCATATAAGAGAAAATATAATTATGTCATTAAAAAGGAATTATTGTAGAAAAGTATGACTTAAATAAAAGGCCAGGTATAATAACCATGTAACTGAGAAAGTGATGGGTCCTTGTCTAGTAACACGCATCACATCTACATGTGCATCTTGTCAGAACAGGAACACTCAAAAAAGAGAGATCAGGTTTGAAGATAATCCTGTTTCTGCATCTAAAAGAACATTGCTGTAATTGAATCACAAACATTCTATCACTTTAAACAAAATATTAAAACTATAAAGACAAAAAAGTAATTACAAATAAATCCCTACTATCTAGCTTCTCTCCCTGCGTTCAGGCATAATTTATCTGTTATCATTCATCTATCTGTCAAGTTGCTACTTTTTTTTAATTTGGAGTTGAAACTTGTCCAGAATTTAATCTCTTTTTTCTGTAAAAATCATATGATTTTAATTCTGAGAAGCTCCAAGGACATTTTGGAGATTTTTTTTTTCTTCCTTTTTTTTTTTAATTGTAAGTTCAATAGAATCAACACTCTTATACTGTACTCTTATAATATCTTGGAATAAGACAAGAATTACCTGCTAATGTCCTGCTGCAGGATAAAACAAAGTTTTTAGGGGGCTTAAAGAAGATCTTAAAAATTATGTGTGTCTTTAAACAAGACAGGATAAAAATAGTATTTATTTCATTTTTAAGTGGTTCCAGACACGGCAAGTTACGCTGTTGGCATGCTGTTATTTTCCTCAAAAGAGTCAGTTACTTCACTTGCACTATTGAATTTTGGGATATTGCTGTTTGAGCCAAATAGCATACAGAGTCTAATGCTTAAATTACTCTCTCACTGTCTAGGTTTGTTACGTCTTCATCTTTGAGATACTTCAGAATGAATTCTTTTAAGGATTTGTGCTTTACTAGTAGCAGGTTACTAAAGCATGCTTCAAAATTTTGTGGGTGAAGCACTAACTGGGCTGCAGAATTTCTTTCCACCTAATGGATATGAAATCATATCCATTAGGCCTTCTCAGAAATGCTTTTCTTTATTCTCTTTCCCTATTATTTTATCAATAGGTAAACCACACATGCATCAAAGACAGCTACGAAGAACCAAGCCATTGGAATTCATTCTTAGTCCTCAAGAGGTCTCTCTTATTTTGTGAATTCTTTGTAGCTATAAGTCAGTTTGGAGTAGTGAACATTGTTTTATAAAATATTACACTTTCAGATTTTCAGTTGTTAGTCAAAACCTCCCTTGTATTTGTTTGCTGCTAAGAACCCTTTTAAGTTTTTTTTTCTCTGCTAAAACATCATGAACAGCAATTGAAATCTAATAGCACAAGTTTGACTTGATTCTTTACTTTACAGTCCTCCTTAGAGGTTCTAATTATTCCATTATTTACCCCCATGCTATCCCTTCCCTTCTCTCTCCCCTGCTCCTCCACCAGAAGCTCTTGAGTTTCTGTAAATGAACATGAAGAAAAGTGCCTTTCTCTGACAATCACATTTCCCAAAGTAGGCTGATTTTGCTATTGTGCTTTCACATCTTTTAGGGACAGCACAGCCCCACACCTTGCAGGCCTAAATTTCCTGGTTGGAAAATCTAGTGTTTCTATCAAGGACATAGATGTTCTTAACATGCTAGATACTGGAATCCAGACATCGTATCAGAGTCTCTGCTTTAATTTTTTAAAAATTACTTGAAAATCTCATCTTTCTCACGCAGAAAGATGTGAAAACGTGATTGCCGTCTCAGAAACCAGAAAGTAGGAAAGCAAGATAACTGAATTAAAAACTACTTATTTAAGCTGATTTGTTTGAATCAAGCCTCATGACACGTGTACATTCAGAACACTTGACCTTGACAGTACTGCAGGTCACTGAGGTGAGCAACCATGAAAAACAGACCTGTGAGAACTTCTGGTCAGGGGAGCGGGGCCTAAGGCATCCTCTAGTTAACCATTACTGTCATTATTACAGAGAAGCAAGGACCTTCCAAGCCTCACAGATTTGCTGGTTATGACCCTACACAGCGAATAGCACTATTTTAGCATTCAGGTTAGAAGGCATTTGGGTGCTCTGGCAGAACAATTTGTGACTTTTCCCATTTGCAGACATGGCCTTCTTTATATACAAACCTGGAAAGGATACTACGCTGCCTTCTCACCGTCACCACCACAGAATTTCATCTTCCTTTTGGATACCATGAAGGATGCTCAGAAAGTTCCATGAGCTCTGCAGCACATGGTCAGTGAGCGAAGAACTAGAAACAGTCATTTAGTTTAGTCTTGTAGGGATTTTCAAGATTGCACAATTGGAGTGGAACTAAGATGCTAGGAATAAGGAATACTTGGACTCTGGGCCACACTACTGTCACCTTCTACTGGCTGTAATGAAAGAAAGTAGGACAAACTTCATGACCAAACCTCATAATTCTTTCATCTTCAATAAAAGTAAAAAGTGAATCAATGATAAATGTAATAGACATAAATAAAAAGCAGCCACCTAATTTAGACCAAATCCTCAATGTCTGCATTTTATGAGACACTTTTCTTTTAATATCAGCTTCTCTTTCCCATTTCACATTTTAAAACGTGGGGCCAATCCAAGTATTCTTGCATGCATAAATGAGATAAGGTAACACAGCAGCAAGAAAGAACGGCCAGTGGAGACAGATTTAGTTAAGATTCGGGGCTTATCCCTGCTGTTCCACAGGCTATCCATATGCCCTTGAGCATGTGGGTTTGTGCCTGAACAAAGACATTCAATGTCATTTGTCAAGTCCAAGTGTACCCAGGTTATTTGTACAAAGCTACCAGGTATGTTACCATACACTACTCGAGCAGCAGCTGGAGTTACATAGAATAGGTACATCTTATGGAAAAATGGCTAAAGCCTTTTTCCTGCCCATACCTCTCAAATCCTCTCATCTGAGATGTAGATGATCTCCATGCTTACTCCTCCTGCTCCCACAATAGTCTTGCACAATGACAAGACTTGCTAAGGACAAGCAAGTTCTCAGAGTCTGAGGCCCCACAGATAACCTTCCCACAGATGACCACAGGAACCAGAGTTCATTAGGTTGATCATGAGAAGAGGCCAGGGTCAGGTCAGAAACAAGAAAGCAGAAGCTCAAATCCATGCATTCTGGACTGCCCTGCAAACCTGTAAGTAAACTTGCTACCTGGTGTACAGAAGATGCTCCTCTTTTCCCAGACATCCAGGGAGAAAGGATACTGTACTCTAAGGACTGGCAGTCTGGATATATATCTTTCTATCCATAACTTGTGGCTACTCAAGTCACCTTGTGATCAAGTGTAGAAGAAAGTACATGCAAACTAACCACATTAGTGGACAGAACAGGAGCCACGGGGATCACTAGACGCCCTTCTCAGGGGAGTTTTAGGAGGATGTAAGCCAATTTTAGTGCTACTGAAGGGAGACAATTTCCACAGTACATACTGTGAAGCCAGGAATCTCTAAGTAATCCATGCAGGGCCTCCCCTGCAAAGAAATTTATGCAGTAAGCCCCAAAAGAAAGCATTAATTACTCCGGGGTCTTGATCCTTCCCACACTGCTAGCTAGTATTTGTATTTATTCCATAAAAATCTGACTTCAAAATAAGGCTTTAAATGGCCTCTATCTAGCACTGCAGTATGACAAATCTACAGAGGTACATGCAGAGCCATGTGCTTAATATAGCACAATAGTTTCAATTTGTACTAAAAAATAATTTCAGAAATTCACTGTTGTTTTTGTGATAGCAAAAATGTGCTTTATAATGGACCAAAAATTTTGATGACCTGTAAAGAGATGTGATACATGTGTGATGATGATCCAGATCCTGAAATACGCTCCTTTTCTGCTTGTAAAAATAAAGCAGATCTCTGCAAAAGGGAAAAAAGCTTTTCTTTGCCTTAACTTCTCTAAAGTTCTTTGTCACAGTTATTCTCATTTACATCATCATTTTTGCTGATATCTAGTTCATTTCTCTTCTGACCAGCATGTTTAAGGAAGTACTAGAAGGTGACATTTGGAGCATTTGGAGTTTACCAACATGTACCATGTAGGACAATTTTCATCAAGTCCCAGTCAGCTGGCACTGACTAAACAGCAGTCTAAAATCCATTTAGTTCCATTTGTATCTGAAAGTAAACCATTAAAACTGATGCTCTTCCTTGATGGGCAATAAAGTAAATATAAACCTTACAATAAAGAGTTAATGATCTGTCCCTAACAAGGCTGTACCTTTGACGCACTCAAGTACCTACTCTCTTAGTCTAGAAACAAGATCCAGTACATCACCAGATACACGCATTGAGCTGGAAATTGTCCATTTGTTACCCTTTTTATCTTGATATATTCAGCTTGTCACAGCTGGCTATCATGCTTAACAGTGATTTTTTTTTTCTCATTAAGCTCCAATCCAGGACCTACAGTCAAACACAGCCTTTTTTGGATTTGAGAGTTATGTGACTCCACACTTCTAAATAATCAGATTTTCCCTTCACATTAACTGTAATAGAATCAAACTAACAAGAAGAAACACAAAGTAATGGCAAAAATTGACTTAATTTTCATGGTAGTTATTTAGAAACTATGCCTGTCCTCACTTTATCTTTGGTTTAGTCTCCAGGCCTGGTTCAGCTGCAACTGATTGCCAACTGACGTCTCTTGAAGTCTGCCACACAAAGTGTTTCAGACCTTAAAAGCACAATACCCACACATAATCTCGCCATTCCTAAAGCACCATGCTCCTCATCTATAATTACAACTTAAAAATTAGAAGTTTTGTCACCAAGAATGACATAGCTTCACTTGGCAGAGTTGTGGAAGTAGAAAAGGCAATTTGTCTGTCAGGAAGTTGGGCAAGAGCCATTCTGCACTTAACACATGACTTAAGAACGCCAAAGGTTGAAATGGCTTTCCAGGGGCTTTTCTGCCTGACAGCTTTTCTCTCTCCATGCTTCCTCTCACTATGCCACTTCTTAAGCCTTTATGGCTTGAAATGGGAAATGGTGGAAATGGGTTGTCTAGAGCTGGTGCTGCTGTCCTTCTGGCATTTCTTTACAACAGTAGCAACCTAAGAACTCTTAAGAGCAGGTTTCCCATAATAATTATATTTTCTTTCCTATTTAAAATATTTTTTTAAGTTTTCAAAAATTCATTTAGAATCTATGTCAGAATTCCTGTTGCTGTTGAAAACACTGCAGTCCCAACAAGGTCAGAGACTTTTTCTGCCCTAGAAATTTCCATGGTCTGTTGCACCTTTCTAGTTGATTTATATTGTCTGAAAATATACAGAGGAGCACCTCATTAAAAAAAAATCAGTAAAGAATAGATCAGTAGACTCCTTTATAATTTTTTATTTCACTTCCTCAGATAGTTAATGTTTTTAAGAGTTTGCTTAGTTTTTTCCAATATCATTTTCTACTGGAATTTTGCACTTTTGTCCAAGTTTTCAATAACCCAGAAAGCTTTTGCAGCCTGTTTAACAACCTGTTTTCATTCCACTCACACATTAATCCTTTTCTTGCTACACCACATCCCATTTGCAAGGGGTACTGAATAATAACACTTGCTGGACTTCCTCAGCGCTGGTCCATGGCACTGCCAGCACAGGACAAGAGAATGTCTTTGGAGTGTCTAAGACAGCTTGTCCCGTTTGAACTTCCAATAAGAGGTAAGTATCCATCAAGCTGTAGAGGGATACACAATTCTGTTGTAACTTCCTGAACCACCAAAATAAGGTAAGGAAGGGGTCAGTTTGGCTCATTTCACACATATGTCAATTTTATCTGACCTAAAACCTGAATGACACCTGTCTACGTGACCTTTTTGCAGTATGAAGCAGAATGAACAGTTGTGCCAGGGTTATTTATTAGGTAAGATCTCTACAATGGACTTTATCTAGTCCATTGCCCACCACGTGAAAACACACATAACCTCTTAGTTCAGCTTAACAAAAAAGAAAAAACAACTGTTGAACATACCTGTATTCATCCAATAAGCACAACACTCCCCAATAGCATGCAGTGCAAGTTCTGTGTTTAATAGTCTCACTGATGTGTAGGAATAATTTCAGTGGAATAGCACACATATTCAATACTTGATATAAGAATTCATTTCACATATTTTAGAGCTTAGTTTTATCAGGAACTAGTCTGCTTGTTTTTCACAAAAAGTCTTGGTTAAATCAAGAAATTTACTTTTGTAATACAATTTTTATGCTACTTTTTGCTAAGAAACAGCACATGAAATTTCTACAGAAAAGGTTGTTTGAAGGACTGTGTTCTCCTACAATTAAAAAAAAAAGTGGAGGGAAAGCTTTCCAAATGAAGAGTCCTTAAATCTAATATCTGAGATGCAAATGAGGGGAGCCTACATAAAACTGCAGTTCTCCAGAAACAGACCCTTCTTTTTGTGATAATCGGTGCAATTAGATGGGAACAAAGCAAGGTAATAAGTCTTCTCTCCTGCCAGAAAAGGACGTGCTACCTTTATTTGAGTACTTGCTCTGTGGGAGAGGCCAGTTGTGTGAGAAACTGCATGGGATGATGCATACATACATCCAGGACCACAGGAGGGTGTCCAAGTCTTTTTCTGCTCCCTTGAATGTTGGATTGCCAAGACAGGCCTTCCCCATTTTCACTTGACCAAAATCCAGATCCCTTCCAAATAATCAGTTTTGCCCTGGAGCCCCATCCACAACCTCAAAAAACTTTATTGCAGATATGTTCCTTATCAAAGAGGGAGTTCTGATCTGCTCCACTCCTGAAACAAGAAACCACTCTTCTGTTAAGAGGCAATAGAGAGGGGAAAGGCACAAAAGGCAGTAAGTTATACCAGTACAGTGAATACTGACTTATCACAAAGTAAATATTCCATGTATATGCGGAATAAAGGTATGTATGTGTGTGTCTATATATATGTGTGTATGTATATTAACAGCACATGTTGACGAGGTAACTTGCAGATTATTTTTCCTCCTTCTCAGTATTTTGCTGCTATTTCCTCAGAGGCCAGCCACTTAATATTTTGGATTATGGAGTTTGCTGTAGCTATAGCTATATTAGAAGTAGGACACAGAAACATAGAAATTGAGAGCCAAACCGGAACTTTCTGAAAGTTTGAGATGTTAGTATATAAGGATTTTTTTAAAGGCTCTGTTATTCCAAGATCAGGGCCAGCTGCAAAAACTCGATTCACATCCAAAAAACTATATTAAAATGCATACATTTCTTGGTAGAAAGAAGTTTTGAAACCTATCAGACTGAAAACAACACTCTTTTCTTGTGCTGCTTGTCAGTTCAGTTACAGATTGATCCTATTGGTTTTTTTGGTAATTTAAATGTGATTGTTGGCAAAGCAGAAAGGGGTGGGGGATTCATAAAGAGTGGCATGCACAGTGAGAAAGAGGAAAGCATTTCTGATTACATAATATATCCCTGACATGTTCTTACTCACAAACCCAGTATCTGGCATTTCAAAAAACTTAAATTTAAAAAAAAAAAAAAAAAAAAAAAGAAAAAAG
>VZTE01004970.1:328799-361804 GCA_013397775.1 Eulacestoma nigropectus | reverse complement strand
CCAGCGACATCTCGGCTGCCCGATCCTGACCCCTCGCTGCGGTACATCCCCATCGGAGTAAGGAGGCAGGATCGAGCCCTGGCTGGATTAGCAGCAGAATCAATTGGTATTGAGTTGCTGGAGAAGTCACATTGGTTATTCACGAGAGGCTCATCCCAACCAAAATGCTTCAGCTAAAAAAGGGGGAGTTGCTTGGACTAATGTTCTTGGCTTGACTCCACACATAACAGGGATACTAGGGGAAAAAAAAGGCAAAAAATAACCTCAACAAAACCCACTCTATCCCATGTAGGCACAGTGTACTTTCCTCTGAAATGCTTGCGGGAGAGATGGCACCTATAACTTTTCCAGCTTGATCGATTTTTAAAACTCTGTAGGGACCTCCAACTCAAAGTGTCCTTGTATTTTATGTACTTTGCTCACTTTTTTTTGGAACTCTGCTGAATTATTTTAGTGAAGGAGACATTTGTTAATAGAAACAGCAAAATGTGGAGATTTCGAAAGACTTCGCTAACAGCAAATGTTCCCAATTCGTGCAGATTGCAAAATGGGCTGGGAGTGAAACTGTGCGGCACTAAAACAATGCTGCTGTGCAGCCGCGGTGAGGAGGAGAGGGCAGGGGGAGGAGGAAGGAATTTGCAAGCGCGATTTTCTTTTTATTCCCTTTTAAATGCACATCCTTTTCAAGCCTCTGTCACGTGTCGGCAGTGCTCCTTCTGCTCTACATATGGAATAAATACCTCCAAACACTCTCGTTCTGTTTTGGTCGGGTATTCTCTTTGTTTCATTTTGTTTTGTTTTGTTTTGGGTTTTGTTTTGTTGTTTTCTTGGTTTGGGTTTTTTCGTTCTTTTGTGGTTTTGGGGCTGGATTTTTTTGTTTGGTTGGATTTTTTTAGGGGGGGAAGGCTTGTTTGTTTTTCAAACTGCGCTTCCAAATGGGCCATAGTAGCTGCGGGTTATGAAACGGGACAAATAAAAGGAAACAGTCTAGTAAAAGTCACGGCAAGGCGCACGTGCTGTGTCTGGGTCACTGGTGGCCGTCACTGATCCGTCTGGGTGTCCCCCCCGCCCCCCGCCCCGCAGCTGGGAACTGCTGGCTCCGGCAGGCACGGAACGGGCGCTGCCAGGTCCTCTACAAAACCGACCTCAGCAAGGAGGAGTGCTGCAAGAGTGGCCGCCTGACCACGTCGTGGACGGCGGAGGACGTCAACGACAACACGCTTTTTAAGTGGATGATTTTTAATGGGGGAGCCCCAAACTGCATCCCGTGCAAAGGTGAGGGGGTGCTGGCGAGCTGTTCCCTGCTGAGGAGCGGCTCCGGCAGGGGCTGGTCTGGGGGAGGAGGAGCGGGGAGGGAGCTGGAGGGGGGCAGCGCGGTCCTCTCGCTTCCTTCCTCGACGGGGCTTTGAGGGGCGTCTGTTACCAGCCCCGAGATCGCGGAGGGGACCCCCATTTCTGCCCGCCGCCTTGCATATCACGAGGAGGAGGGGAGAGACCCTCTCTCCCCCCTGCCCTCATTGGTGGAGGGAATTTATCTCGAGTGGTGTGTCCTGGAACGGGAGGGAACGGTGTTTTTGCTCTGTGCTCTGGGTTCACGGTATCTTTTTTCTTTAAGCAGTTCTGACACCAGGTCTGTTCTGCACGCTTGGTACTAAAGTGGTGCCTCTTTCCTTCCATCAGAAACATGTGAGAATGTGGACTGCGGACCCGGGAAGAAATGTAAAATGAACAAGAAGAATAAACCTCGGTGTGTTTGTGCTCCGGATTGCTCTAATATCACTTGGAAGGGCCCCGTGTGTGGCTTAGATGGGAAAACCTACAGGAACGAGTGCGCCCTTCTCAAAGCCAGATGTAAAGAACAGCCCGAACTTGAAGTCCAGTATCAGGGCAAATGCAAAAGTAGGTTTGCAAATCTAATCCAATCTCCCTCAAATGCCAAAGGGTGTCTGTCTGAGTGTAGGGAGATGTTAGATGTACTTCCTCACAGGAACCAGGTTGGGAGACAGTAACTAGACCCTGCTCAACCGACAAGGATGTTGCTGAGCTGAGAGTTCCCCATAATGCAGCAGCCCTTGTGTTCCATGAGCTACCCTGAGACAGGAAGGCATCCTCCAGCAGCCCTTAAATGAGGAGAGCTGCTGAAGGCTTCTACCCGATCATTTGTTCTTGTTGTCACCTATTCACTCCTCACTGGGATCCTGGTATCTTCTACTAATCGCTGTGTTTCTGTCTGTATTTCAGAGACCTGCAGGGATGTCTTATGCCCAGGCAGCTCCACATGTGTGGTTGACCAAACCAACAATGCCTACTGTGTGACATGCAATCGAATTTGCCCAGAGCCTACCTCCCCTGAACAGTATCTCTGCGGGAACGACGGCATAACCTACGCCAGTGCCTGTCACCTGAGGAAAGCTACCTGCCTCCTGGGAAGATCCATTGGATTAGCCTACGAAGGGAAATGCATCAGTAAGTATCATTGGAGGAGACCAAGAGTGGGGGGACCTTCCTCAGTCACCTGTTTCAGAGTATCCGGTGTGTGTACCTGGAAGGATGTAGCTAGTGCTGGGGAGGAAGAGAGACTTCAGCAGCCTGGGTTAGTGCTCCCCTCCCGGAAGAGGGGAGACAGGGTGAACTTAGTCCTGGAAAAGATTGCAGTAGGGACAAGGAACAGGAGGGCTTGATCCTGCTATGGCTGTGGGTGCTGACATTAATATCCAAGGGAGAAGTAGCCTCCCTGAAATAGATGATGAGATGGTTACAATGTAATAAGCTCTTTGTATTCAGTGGGCCTGGATTCCTGGAAACAATTGTCTTCAAGTCGTCTTGGCAAAGATTATGTTAACTAAATCGAAAACATCTGATCACTCTTTCCCTCTTTAGAAATAATTGCGGGGTTTGGAGACACTGAATAGGTGAAGATAGGCAAATAATTTCTGTGCAACCTGACATTCTGTGTTGTGAGTGATTCCAGAAAGGACTGATAGTGCAGTGTATTATGATGAAGCACCTGCAGGGCAGCATGTGCTCCCCAAAACTGCTGGGGGAATCTGGGGGAGTCTCAGGTTGCTTTTAGTTGGCATAGGTTGAGGTGAATTCCCTTTCAAATGTTGTAGACAACCGCTCTCTGTGGGTTAGTTTAAAAATAATAGATTTAAAAATGCTGGACCTGTTGACAAATCCTGCATTTACTGCTAATTTGTGGACCCAAATTTCCACTGACATGAAATGGAGCAGGAAAGTCATGTACAATAGGCAAATGTAATTCTGTATTCCCAGGGCCAAGCTTTGCTGGCACAGCTGTCTTTCCTCCCCCACATACAGACAGGCAATGTTGTCCAAGGGAATACATGCTTGAGCAAAATCAGCAAGTATCATCACATCTACTACATCTGAGCTTTGCTTCTTCACAGTTCACAGGGGAAAGGGGGGTTTGGGGGGTTGCTTGTCTTTGCTTTGCTTTTTCCTTTGTCTTTTCACTTACCCCTAGTATTCTGTGTTATTTTTAGAAGCCAAATCCTGTGAAGACATTCAATGCAGTGCTGGGAAGAAATGCTTGTGGGATTTTAAGGTTGGCAGAGGTCGGTGTGCCCTCTGTGATGAGCTATGCCCTGAAAGCAAGTCAGAAGAAGCAGTGTGTGCCAGCGATAACACAACTTACCCAAGCGAGTGTGCCATGAAAGAGGCAGCTTGCTCCATGGGTGTGCTTCTAGAAGTTAAGCACTCTGGATCTTGCAACTGTAAGTGAGATTTTTAACTCTGCAGACACTTAAGGCTTCTGAAGGCGATACCTAGGTAATGAAGACTTACACCTTTAAACATAAGAAAGCTTGATTTATTGATTCAAGGTACAGTAGAATATAAGTATCTATCTTTCACGCACACACTTTGGTTGCTGATAAAATGCAATAGATCTCCAACAACGAGCTGGCCTTCAAGTTGGAGTTTTTGGGGATGTTCCAAGGACAAGCCATTCTATCAGAAAGGGGTTGCCCGAGGAGTGTAATTCTAGTGACTTTTTTTGTACTTTGTCTGCTCTCGTGTGCTTTGCTGATTGCTTTATTAACACCTGGATAAACTCTTAAGTCGGTCCAAAAGAACAAGCTTAAAGGTAGCACATGGCACCTGGTTTAGCACAGCTGCCTCTACTAACTCTCAATGAAGGACACAAAGCAATTAAACTAAAACACCAGAGCGCTTTTTATTTGATTTCAGGAAGCTGCCAATAAAACCTGAGCCATTGATTCTCCAGAACTTTCTGCAGTTATGACTTCATAGATTATGTATAAAAAACCTTATTGCATAACAGCAGATGCCAAAGAGCATCTCACTACAAGTCGCATAAAATGCAACGCTGTATTATGGCTGTTCAGAGGGCTTTGAAAACATGCACTGAGCTGCTTCTGCGCTGTTGTTGTCCTTATTTAAACAACAGCTCCCCTGTATTCCCCCATCTAGCAATTAATGAAGACCCAGAAGATGAAGAGGAAGATGAAGACCAGGACTACAGCTTTCCTATATCTTCTATTCTAGAGTGGTAAAACCTCCATCACTATTGGAACAGCCATTGGGCACAAAATCAATGTCCGTACTGTAAATAAGTGTATGCTTATTTATTTTGGGGAGAAAAAAAAAAGTATACATATAGTTGAGTCTTGTAGACATTTATTTATACTGTGTCATGTTTTATAATTTATACATAAAATGTCTGGTTGACCGTACACCTTGTTTTTTGAAGAAATTTATTCGTTACGGGAAGAGCAGTGTTATTTATTGTGAGGTCTCTTGCTTGTAAAGTAAAGCTTTTCTTTTTTCTTGTAAACTATGAAAGTCCATTCCTTAGAGCCTACCCAAGTGATCTCATCTCTTCATTTCACTGATGTTAACTCTTTTCCCCTTTAACAAACTTGCATGTCAGTTTCTGTTATGTTTATTTATTGGATTTTCTTTTTGCCAGTTCTGTACATTAAAGATCCCTCGTGTTTTTGTTTACAAGGAATCTTGACTGACCAAAAGGCGTTGTAACTGACTTAAGTATACTTTCAAGGTGCAGTGAGGCGATCTTTAAGGAAACTTCTTACACTTCATTTTCTCTACTTCTGATCACATTGTGTACTGAAATGATCTCAGTGTATTGAGAGTTTATATTGTACTATACAAATTTTGAACCCAAAGAAATTGGATTGTGAAGTTTGATAACAGCTACAGGCCTAACTGTAATGAGAATAAAGGTATTATTTTATTTTTATTGTTTTATTTTTTTGTAACATGCATAAGTGTTTTATCAGGTGTTTCCTTTAAGATGGTCTTGCAGTACCGCTTTCAAAGTTTTCTTTCCCAATCGGTGTGTTGCTAAAAGTTATATCAAAGCTTTATCAGTTCAAGTTTCTTGCTTTTCATAATACTTTTTTTCTGATGCAATTTTATATTTTCAAACATGGCGAGTTAAATATAAATTCATTTAAATATATAGTTTTGTACTTTTCTACCATGTAAATGTGCAATGTATATAAAAGTTATAATGTGTATTTGTAAATAAATGATGAGTGAAAAAAAAATAAAAAGTGGAATTTTCCCTAGAGGCAGTCCTCAGTCTTTTGTTCTGAATGGTTCTGCTCCTCTGGATTCTTTTGCACCACACAAAACTGATTAAGGCCAAAGCTCTCAGCTCATATTGATATAAGAAACCCTATTTTCAGATAGTGGCAATGTCTCCAGTTCTTTACTATGTAAGTTTAAGTCTAAGTACAGTAATAGAGGAGATTTGTCATTTTTGTTCCCCTCTCAATGCTCTCAATAAAAAATGTCATTTCATAGAATCACAAAATAGTTTGGGTTAGAACAGACCTTAAGATCATCTAGTTTCAACTCCCCTGCCATGTTCAGGGATACCTCACACTAGACCAGGTTGCTCAATGCCTCATCCAACCTGGCCTTGAACACTTCCAGGGATGGGGCATCCACAGCTTCCCTGGGCAACCTGTTCCACTGCCTCACCATCCTCACAGTAAAGAATTTCTTCTCAATACCTAGTCTGAATTTCCACTTTTTCAGTGTGTACCCATTCCTTCTTGCCCTGCCACTCCAGTTCCTGTCAAAGAGTCCCTCTCCAGCTTCCCTGTAGGCCCCTTCAGATACTGGAAGGTGTCTGTGAGGTCCCCACACAACCTTCTCTTCTCCAGGCTGAACAGCCCCAACTTTCTCAGCCCATTTTCATAGGAGATGTGCTCCAGTCATCTTACCAACCTCACGACCCTCAACTGGACTTGCTCCAACAGTTCCATGTCTTTCTTGTGTTTGGGACCCCAAAGCTGGATGCAGCACTCCAGGTGGGGTTTCAGCAGAGCAGAGCAGAGGAGCAGAATCTCCTCCCTCGCCCTGCTGGCCACTGTCCTTTGGATGAAGCCCAGGATTCCCTTGGCTTTCTGGGCTGTGAGTGCACATTGCTGCCCCATGTTGAGTTTTTCATCAGCCGTCACCTCCAAGCCCTTCCCCGCAAGGCTGCTCTCAATCACTCCTCTACCTGCAGGTGTGTCTGGGATTGCCCCAATGCAGATGTAGAACCTTGCACTTTGCTTTGCTGAACTCCAGGAGGCTTGCATGGTCCCACGCCTCAAGCCTGTCCAGGTCTCTCTGGATGGCATTCCTTCCCTCCACTGACCCACACTTTATTTTAGACATCTTCTACTTTCATATTTCTAGGAGAATTTGAATATGCATTTGAATTTTTGCTATGTGTCAGATCCATTTAGATGACCAACAGAAAAAAGCAAAACAGGATCTACTTGCCCAATTCAAGATGTGTAAGAAATAGAAAGACAAAAAAGAAGAAATCCAACAATCAAAGAGCACACTATCACTTGGAAATTATTTTTCTCCCAAAAGGAAGTTTAATTCAGAAGTTCTTTTTGGTCAGCCTATGTTAAGACTGGACACTGTTTGAGACTGTCTACTAATACTAATACAATAGTGAATTGAGAAAAGGTAACCAGCATAAGCACAGCAGGAACCAAAATACCATTCTGTGCTACCTGGTCGTTCTGTTCTCAGAAATAAGGCCCCACTCACAAAAAATTTCTCTACCATACAACATGAAACTTAAAAATGTCCTTATGCATCTTATTCAGTGATATTTTAAGTACTTTGCTGAACTGAGGTCTGAGTGAAGCTGATTCACTCTCTTAGTTTAAATACAAATATTTGAAGGATTTCCTGCTATTGTCTTCTGTATATTTTCTACTATATATAAAATTCTAATTCATTATGCATTGTTTAGTATTATCCAAAGCAAACATAATTTATTCATCTCTGAATATATAAAAACTACAAGCGTGCATTTGTAATATTATATTCACAATAATAGCAAAAATATTTGCCCTTCTGTTACCTCATGTTACCTCCTGTTACCTCATTTAGACAAATAGTCTCTTTGGAAGGAAGTACATGATGAGTAGCGCAAAGGGAGCAGGATTTTTGTCTCCTGAGGGAACAGAACCCAGAATAAAAAAGAACAGGGGCCAGGAGAACAAAGGTATGGAAAAAGAATCTATTGGAATAGTTCTCTCAAGGAACTAATAAATACATGTCAATGACAGAGAAACAACCTGTTTAATAGATATAGGGACTATCAGAGAAGATTTTTCTTAAATTCAGTTAAGTGCCAGCTACTTCATTTCCAACAAAACAACAACATTAAAATACTGGTTTTAATTGTAAATATATTTACATGTCTTACAGAGACACTGTAGTAGAGCAGGATTTCTGGGTTCTGGTTTTATGTCCTGCTGCAGGTTCACAAAAATAACTTTGAGAACACTACCACTGGACAAACTCAAAAAAGAAACAAAAATTCCAAGAAGATATATTTACACAAGTACATACATGTATGCTAAATGGCCACAAAAATCCACATCAGATTTTTGCTGATAAAATTATTTAAAAGTTCTGAAACTGCATCTCTTATTGCTACTGCTATTTCTATACAGCTGAAAGTCTTGAAACCTACCTTGCACCAAAGCCTGTTTGTGATGTACAGGTGTGGCATATCCTGAGAGGCTTCATGAAGTAAGCATCTCCTGAACATGCCTACCATAGACCAGCCTCGTCATGAATCACAACAGCCCCAGAGACTTTCTCCCAGAAACACGTCCAGAGGTTGTGGAAGCACAACAGCCAACATTTTACATAATATCATACTTGCAGATAAGGCACTTGTTCTTGAATTGGTAGATGCAGGTTCACTGCCAGTCTCTTTCTGAGGACATCTTTCCCACATCTCCCAAGATTGCATCCAGCATCAACTCAAGGTGAAGCTCAGGATGGAGAACTGCCTGTCATGCCTGCTGAAGCCATACTTCTGTATTGGACAGGAAGCAAGATTAATCGAGAGAGGATAATTTGCAACCCTAATAGGTGCTCCTTTTGAAGAGGAAGTCCTGGGTTATTGCCCCAGGGGCTGCCTACACATTTTGCATTTGTAATTGAGTAACATGCATAAATAGTGCTTGAAGCAGGAGCCAGAATCCAGGTTGCTTCCCTTCCTCCTTCCCCCAGCAGGTAAGTGCCTCCATCCTTGAGCTCTGAAATCACGTTTAACTCTTTGCTTAAATCAAGATTACAAATTTCAAATCTTTTTCTACATTGAGTCATAGTTACAACAGGAGTGAGAGACAACTTTTTTCTTCCTCTCTTCAAGGCTAGTACATGGGGAACTTTTTGGGAAATGGAAATGTGAATTTAATTCCCTCAGTCTAAAGAAGGGGGCGGTTGTGTGTTTAAATGAAGAAACAAAGATATCTGGATGTTTAAGTACAGAAAGGTATAAGAAGCTCTGAAACCATGTGGACTAGCTCCTAAAACCAGAAGAGAAATAAATTTTCAGAAACATCCTTCTCTTCAGTGTTTTGTATTGTCTGGCATACATATTCCCCTTGCTGTAAATCACATTTCTGAAACTCCTGGATCACCATGGAGTATACTTTTGTACTGAATCCGAGGTCTGTAAACTCCATTCACAAATGCATGCAAAGTAACTCAGAGTGGAGTGCATGTGTTTAAAAACAGAACCCTACACTCTGGCACTAAAGTAGAATCACCTTAATTCTAAGAGACTCAGCTTGAGGCATTTGAAAGCCCTGGTTCCCAAATGTATTTGTCTGCACAACACAGGCAAAAGAGTATACTCAATTTTGATCACACTTGAATGCATTTCTTATAGCTGTGTTCTTATGACAGACTTAAGAGCAGTATCATAGACCTCTTTTGCACCTTTACCTCTTTGCTTGCCTTCTCCCTGCAATACATGTCAAATAAAGCTACCTTCTAAGCCTCTCTATAAATTTCAAACAGCTGCTATTTCTTCCTTTTTCTTTTCCCTTCTTTTTCTTTATTTCCTTTTTTTTTCCTTACATAAAAATATTTCCTTCTCTCCCTCCAAATGAGAATCAGATGAAATGAAATTTCAGTATGCCGTGCTGTTCTCTAGGCAGTGACATTTTACTACACGATGAATCACCAGAACAGAAACATCTGTATGTTATCCCTTTGAAGAACTAGGTTTCCATGCTTTCTGGTGAAGCATGGCATTTGTATATAGACCAAGGCATTCACAAGGTATCAGACGGGAAATTCATAACTCCCTGAAGATAAAAAATTACCTTTTTTGTTTGATATTCCTGTAACTCCAAGGCCTGTCTGACTCTCTATGGCAGCATGAGTTTTGCAGGTAGTATATGAAAAATAATTTGCACAAGTTAACTCTTTAATTTTTTTTTAGTTTTTCTTTTTTCTGATAGATATAAATACGTAATAGATCCTAGTAGCTGGATTTTGCTCATAATCATTTGGGATCATCTGTATAACACATTCATTTGTTACTTCTGAACAGTCTGGCCAATGAAATTATCATACTGTGGAGAAATACAAGTGGGGCAAGCCACAGTGTTTGGCTCAGAGACTGATTTGGTATTAAACACACAGGTTTGGCTCATTTTCCTGTAATTTACAACTACATTCTTTTGATCTCCTAATCTTTAAATGGACTTGGTCAACTTCACCATGGGATTGAAGAACACTAATGTGTCAGAAAACTGAGAAGGAAGTACAGACTTTGATAACAGCTAATCAGATGTCCCAGGTGCTACAGGATAATGAGTCTATCAAGGTGCTGAAGTGTAGATTTGAACGTGTAAAGGCTCCTGAACTTCCAGCAGTGCCACTCAGCTATAGCATCCGAACCTCCCACTGTTTCAGTGAGGTCTATAGATACTTAAAACTTCTCAAAATGAAATCACAGCATGCATATTCCAGACTCAAATTTTAGCCATCTGTTTTGAAAGATTTTTGAACTATTAAAAAATAAAAAAAATAGTATTTCAAAACTTTGAACTATTTAAAAATTAATTATCAATTAATTGGTAAGTTTCATAGGATTTTAGATGTCCACGGCAAAAGCAGTATTTTTAAAAAAATCATTCTTACCCAGTGTAGCATGGTTATACACAAAAAGTTTTACATAAGAAGAACAGTTTCAATAAATTTTCCAAGATCCCCTAGTAATTTTAAAAGTTCTTACTCAGATAACAGTGTTCCTGTAGTCTTCTGCTGAGCTTCATGTAATGTACTTGTCATCTTAATTTCCAATGACCTTCATGTTTTAAGAGGCATCTGAAACTACGAGGCTGATGTTGCGGAGTGGCCACCGAAGATATTAAAAGGTGCTTCTATCTCATTTCTGAGTTAGAAGCATTGCTAGAAAAGGTCACAGGGCAAAACACATAGATAAGACAGACAGGTAATAATGCAAGTCATTGGACAATGGAGACTGAGGTTGCACTGATGACAAGAGAGCTCTGCAGAGTCTCAAGGACTGGGACATCAGCCCCGCAAAGGGAGTCTGAGCGATGGAGCTGTTTCTGCCTGGAGGCTCTGGAAGCACCTCAGATTAGCCTTTTCCACCTACAAGCAGGTCATTGTGTGGACAGAGCCAGGCTTTCTGCAGCAGCACATGTAGCAGAACAAGGTGTGCATAAGCTGAAACAAGAGAAGTTCACACAGGGTTTAAGGGAAACCTTCTTCCACATTAATACAATCCAGCAGATGATCTCCTGACAACACTTCCAAGTTGGATGATCCTATGATACTATGAAAAGGCATGCCCACCAACTTCAAAGTCATACAGACTCCAAAATCAGAAAGGAATGTCCAGTTAAAAAGAAACAATTCCCTCAAGAAGCCTTGAAGGAGCAACCATATCACCACAAATCTAAGATGCAATTGTCAGTAGGAATATAGAATGTTCCTCCTTTAATACGTCTTTCCGTTATATAATCTTTAAGTGATCCTAAAATTTCCCATAAATGCTACTTTCCCACAGAGTTTAGTGAAAATTTTTGCTGTTCAAGGAATGCAGCACCTATGCCTAGAATATTCACTCTGCTTTGTAGAATGTGTAGTAGATAAAATGCAAGAAAATGCATAAAATGTCTATATTTTTAAGTGAAAATAAGAAAATAAAATGAAAGAGAAAAACAGTTAAAATGCAGTTTAAAATGATGCTATTGTTCAGATTTGCAATTTTTTTTCTTAGTAGTGACAACAATTCTCCAAGACACAATAACTAGCACCAGTTAGATTGGTCAAGACAGCAAGGAAAGCCAAAAAACCCAAGCCCAAGACAAGAAACTTGGAAAAATAATAGATAATGCCCAGTGGAGCAAGTAAAAAAAGGTTTTCAGGGATGCTTTCCATAATCCTTTCCATAATACTACAGTGGTTTAGTCAGATCAAATAAAATCCTTGTTTCAAATGGTGATTCTACCAAAACTGCTAAAAGCCTAAAATGCTTGACATTAAAGACATACAAATAATGAGCATTTTCACATTTGGACTTCAACCCTAAAGAAACTAATTTTCATTCTTTCTATGAGAAAGAAAAAAGGGACTGAGCCTATCCCTATAAATATACAAAGCCAGAGCTCCAAATTTACACAGCGCGGAAGCTCAAGAGTTTGCATGCTTCTCAGCCCAGCATGCCTGGAAGCTGTGACAATTAGTTTATAAATCTCCCCAGCATTCTCCACTTACAGGCTCTGATGGAACTTCAGCTGTAATTGAAAGCCACTTGCCACTGCCAGCAACATAGCAAGCAGCACCACATGAGCTGATAGGGCAAAATCCACCCATGGCCCACAGCAGAAGCCCAAAGAAAATCTTCATTTCTTATCTGGAGAAAAGGCCAGAACCTGAAGTGTGTAGCCAGAGCCTGTGTAGAGCAAGTGTAGTCTAACATACAGAGTTGAGTACATACAGTGTGCTTCACTGACACTCTGCAAGTTAGCAGAGAGCTCTTCACCTCCTGTTGCAAAAAATACAGGTTGAGGCTTCAGAATAGTTGATCTCAGTGCTTCCACTCACCACCACCCCAGTTCTCCTCAGTAATGAACTAGTCAGGATCTAGATAACCCTTTTCTGAAAATAAATCAGTGAGTGATATTCCCTCTATTAGATTTGTTTTACTTTTTTTGGTGTTTTTTGGGGGGAGGGGTGATGGTGCTGTTTGATTCTTTTTTTTTCCAAATGAGACATAGCAAATGTAAAATTGAGAGAAATGAGGAATTAACAGCAAAGTGTCACAGCAAGGTAAATGAAAAAAAAATTACGGCAGAGGGCAGAGTAAAGCTATGAGGAAAAAGACCACAAGAATAAAAAGAAATCAAATTATGCTAAAACTTGCACATGAAGAACTACACACCAGAAGGCCATTAGTATCAGACCCTCAGATACATGAGCAATGCTATGAACACTGAAGTGCCATCTACTGGTATATTTCGTGCTAAGCACGTTGCTTGGAGTCCACCATGGGACTCCACATGGAATGGGAGATCCATGTTTTTCTCTGCCACTGACTTTTTGGTGACTGTGCGTGATGGCCCTGGTGTTATAATCTCTCCACAGTAAAAGGTAGATACTGAGATTTCATAACCTGTGTGCTTCCACAACCTGTGCAAAGCTCTTTGAAATCTAGTGGTAGAATGTTCTGCAAGAGAAGTAGAACCTTTTGCACGTCCACATCCAAACTCAGCACTTCCGAAGAAGATGCTAAAAAATGAATAGTGAGACTCATAAGAAATGGAGAACAGAAGACTGATGAGGAAAAAGAAAAGAGAAGGTAAAGACCAGTAGGAGTTAAGAAGGAGGAGAATCAACAGAATCCAGTGTAAATGATTAATTGCTAAGGACAATACAATTTACACTGCAGTTTTAGCAGATGTGTATGTGTTGCTCCAGCTGTGGGAGCAGTAGACTCTCCAGATCTTGTTTCTGACACACAATAACTGTGAACTCTATTATGTGCAAATAATAAATCTAAGCAGCACCTCCAACATATGAATGAGCAAGAAAAAGGAGGTCATATTTTCAGAAGTGTTAGCACATATTTGTCAACACCGAACTTAGCTAAATAGCACAAAGGAAGACTACAAGACAATGGTAACACACACACAAAGCAGTATGTGAGCTCGCAAGTCGATACATGGTTTTGAAACCCCATGTTTAATAGGTAAGGCCCCTAGGGATGGCAGACAGCAGGGTCTTGGACAGACTGGATGGGCTTGTTTTGCTGATGTATTTACTGGCTGGTATGTTAATTTTTTCAATGTGTTATAGAGCAGTTCCCAAGTTAGGGTCATGACCCCACTTGGGGCCCACAAGCCTGGAAGTGAAAATGAAAGTGGGGTTGTGACCCTGGAAGTAGGGCTGCTAAGGGAAAACCTTGGGAAGCACTGATGTTGTGCTACTAGGTGAGACCCCTACGTGGACAGTATGTTTAATCACCGCTGAGGACAAAGTTTTTACCAGTGCCCATATTTCCCAGACTTAAGTCTCATTTCTGACTGATTTATTGCCAGATTCAAGTAAATGTCTCAGGTATATGAAGAGAGATTTGAGAATTAAATTCAGAATTTTGAGTCCTACATCTTGAAAAGATCAGGCCCCTAACACAGCGTAGACATATCCACCATTTTCTTTAAAATATCCATTCGTAGCTACATTCTACAGATTAGAGCACTTCCCTCACAATCTTTGGCCTGAAGAAATCACGCCCACTTCTGCCATTTTTCAGAAGTATGATTGCACCACCAGGACATCACTGTGGCATGGAGCAAAGTCTTTGGGTTTTGTGGAACTCTGCTTTGTTACCGGGGGACGTGGGGGTTGTCCCTCACCACTAGTATGATCTTTGGGCAAGGAACAAGTATGTTGGCTAAGGAAAGAGTTACTATGTTGACAAACGTCCTCAATAGAAAGGGATAACCACTCTGAAGTCTGACATTCTTTAGAAGCAGTGGCACAGATACCTTCTTCAAGAACAGATCCTAAGCTTGAATCCAGCCTACATTGTGAAGATTTGAAGGTTTAGTTGCCAGGACGCATTCATCTAGTGCCATTTCAGGCACTGTAGAATATCCTTGTTGGTCTCCAGCTGCTGTACCCAAATGAGATGGTTTTTCCATAGCCCCTGTGTAATTTCTGACACCTAACAAGAGAACTTTGATACCCCAATGAGTTTTAAACAAGATCCCTATATGTGGACAAGCGAACTGAGCCCTTAGGCTCTTAAGTCATGTAAGTACTTTTGAAGAGTCATGAAAAGTAGACATAAAGAGTTGCATCTCCTTATTTCTCATGCTCTATGCATATTTATTTCAATCTAAAATCATACTGTGCCATGAATTCAGCTTTCACTGCAGAGCTGGAGAATATTTCTGACTTTCACCTAGAGAAATATTTTGTAGTCAGTAACAGAACAATCGTGGTATGCAGCATGCCATTTCAGTAAGTGAAGAGGCATTAACAGATGATTTTTGGCAGCAACATGTCTCTGTTTCTCATTTATTAGTAACTTGTATTGATTCATACCAGGATTAATTATTGATACAAATATTTCATCCATATTTTTTATGTCACAAGCAGGGAAAAAGGCATGGCTGTGAATAATCCATAGAATGGTTTATGAAGCACAAATTCCTCAGAGGGTATCAGATATCCACCTGGTGTCCCTGAGTGCTGGATTTCACATTTAAATCTCTGAATTAACAGATGTGTACAGTCACACACAGGCAGAAAGCCCCTTCTTGATACTACATCTGAGGAGGCTCATGGACACTGTTTATTTTAACAAAATGGTGGGGTAGCTTGTGCTCATGAAATTTATTCCAAATCTACACGTCTTGGAATGTTAATAACCAGTATCTGCACAGAGTTCAACTCCCAAGTTTTAGTTCACAAAGCACATCTTAAAAAGACAAGTATGCTTATTGAAATCAGTTTCCAAAGAGAAAACAGCTACAATTTCGAGCGGAAGTCTCCAAACCTGAAAAGCATGCTCTTCTGATGTATGCAACCCTATTAAAAATTACATTTTTAAATTTTTGCCTGAACATTTTGGTAACTGAGATCCAAATATTTCAAATTAACTGAGGCAAATAAAATTTATAGAAGCCATTATAATAAAAACTAAACATAGTAGGTCTCAAAAAGAAGGAACTTGATTTAAAGCTTACCATATTTTAAAATACTGCACATTACAGATCCTTCCATTTCCTCTGTTAGAATTGAGGATTGGAAAACCATTTTCAAGCTTTTTCTCCATAACTATGAATACTAGAAATATAGGCTTCTATGAAGCAATCATATTACACAAGAACTTGGGGATTTTAAGAAACAAAACAAAACCAAACATTGAAAAACATGATAAAGTCATTAAGAGTCAGCAAGGCTGCTGCCAAGCAGAGAGGACTTTATTTACTCAGAACTGTTCTGTCATATGAAACTGAAGTCTTATATCCTTTTAAGAACACCTCTTTTAATTAGTCCCACATAGGGCAAATCATTCTTCTCATCTAGAAATGGTAATTCTAGCTTAAACATGTTTTAGGTATATCCCATTTTTGGCAGTGAAGCAAGAGTCATATCTTCAGCAAGAATGTTAGCATAACCACATCTTTGGAAGGGTAGTGTGAAGCACAGTTATGACAAAAAAGAAAAAAAAATTGCACTGCTAGCAAACATAATCATGTTAGTAAAATGTATTGAGCATAGACCACTTTCTGAAGTACCACAAAAACCAAATTTTTATTTAGAATTTGATTTTTTCACAGGGGCAAGTAGCCACAGCTGCTTATAAAGTTTTAATAGCTGTTTTTCACTCCAGTAGCAAATCACATAAGAACATATCAAATAATCTTTCATTATAGTCTTGTAAAATATTCAACAGCATGTATCAAGCCCAGAACCTATGTTCTCACTCTTTGTTCTGATGATGCTAATAATGAAAAAAAAAACCCAAACAACATAATATTTTGACATACGTGATCCCTAGAAGAAGAGCTGAATATGTCTGCCACTGTGAAATCTTCATCTTCCAACTCATGGAAAAATGCTTGTACAAACTATCTGGATATTGAAAACAAATGAATGTAATTACTTGCACATACAATCACTTGATGTGCTGTCTTGTCTCAGGCAGATTGTGCACTGAATCCTCAAAGTTTCCATGGGTTTCACAAAACCTGCAAATCACAGATGATGTCTTTGTTTAAAGCCTCCAATGGAGGAACAAGTGGCTCAACAAAGTAGAGGGCGTGTAACAACTGTTGCTCCTGAGGAAGGTCTGACAGACCCATCATTACATTCATTTTTTCCTCTCCCCAGGTTACAAAGCAGCACTGCTGCCAATAAGTAAATCTAGGCTGAGGAGGGAGGTGATTTTTGCCCTTCCACCCCTCCTCTGAAGGCGTGTATCCCTAAGCCACTGAGTTCAGTATAGAGAGCTGGGCTGGGCCTTAGGAGCCAGGAGGGGACCCTGGATAGCATGCTGAGGCAAGTAGGGATACAACAAAATCTGGTAATACTCTACTGATAAGGTCAGCAGGGTCACAGCATGAGTGTGCGAGTGCAGTGTGAAATTGTTATCAAGGTCCCTGGCATAGTTTTGGCTCAGGCCATCTACCTCTCTTGCACAATTCAAAATTGTATTTCCAGGATCCGCAGAGGCCAAGGATCATCCCCAGCATGAACACAACTCATACAGTCAAGAGGAAAAGCCATATGGACAAAGGCTTTGGCTTCAAGGAATGGTCCATTTTATTCATCCACACAGACACAACCTTCAAGTCAGGTTTACACATTGTCTGTGTGAAACACCTTATACTTATGGTTCTAGAAATTACTTGCATAATTTGCAAGTGATGGAATGACATAAGACAAAGCCACAAATAAGCTGTGCATGATACTCATCTTAATTTTCCAGTGAAGGCTGGCATGTATTAACCTGACTATGTTCCTTACTCCTTTAAATGTACCATAGAGATTTTTCTTGGAAAATCAGGAAAGAGAGACTGCAGTTAAGTGAATATACTTAATTAATACCTTAATATGCAAACAGTATATAAGCAAAGCACTAATAAACAGAAAATGTGCTTGTTATTAAAATACTCAGGAAAAAAATTGATTGATTTCAGTAACTTCAGTGAACTTCACAATCTGTGTTTCTGAATAGAAGAAATGCCAGATTTGGAATAAGTAGTTGCCTTATGGAATCTTGGCGTTTTCTCCTGCTCAGAAATGCAAACTCTGAAGTTCAACTGAGCTATGCAAATCATCTTGTCTTATGCTCTTCTTATTAGGCAATTCCGTCTTGATATTCTGAGTAATGAACTACATAATACAGTCTCAATGGTACATGGAATCAACATGTTACTTCAAGAGCAAAGACACTTTCAGTAAAAAATTGCTTAGAATAATTTCTTTCATCCTTAGATTAAAGAGCTTCTGTCTGCACAAACATAGCTAGACAGACTGAAGCAAGGAATGAGAAGGAACGAAGTGCTATTGGACACACCTCGTGGGTTCTTGATATTACTAGGAATATTCCAGGTGCATAGCTCAGTCCGAGATGCTATCTACACTATGGGATATGGGCAGATAACTCACATTTCCTTTCTTGTATGTCACTGATCTGTCTGCTTGAGAACAAATTATCTAACCTACTGAAAAAAATAAATCATGAAGCTCTGTTTTAGAAAAGATCACAGAAATTTTTGCAAGGTTAAAGCAAACATCAAAATACTTTAGTAAAAGAAAGAAAAAGAAAAAAAAAAAGGAAGAATGCATGAGAAAGCATATTAAAATAGCCAGATGGGCTACTGGTTCTAGGAGGCAAATAACAGGAGTTAAATCACAGACACTTATGTGCCTTTTTTATTTAATTCCAGAAAGGTGATTTTCCAGCAGAGAATTAATTAAAATCTACCTGCTTGGAGCATCCTTGTGGAGAAAAAAAGTTTTAATTTTCCAGAAGTAACTAAGCAGAATCAAGGCATTGCCTTGATACTTTCGTGCAGTATGATAATTGCATTGCCTCCATTAGGATTTTGCAGGCTTAGTTAGCAGCAACTAGTTGATTAACTGAAGCGAAAGAACCCAAACAAAATAGAAATTACGGTAATAACGTCTTCTGAGCTTTCACTTCAATGCCAGCTGGAGAAATCTGCACCTGATTTGAGCATCCAGGTCAGCCCAGGAGCCCTGTGCAGTATTAGTCCTCCACTTGTAAGAGTTGTAGTCCTTTCGTGTGTGCAAAGTCTGGTGTCCTTCCAAAAATCCATTCTCTTAGAATAAGATAAGCTCTCTAATTTTTCTATTGAAGAATGTTATGTCTTGGGTAGAACTGTCTGAGTGTCTCAGACAGCCACCAGTGCTTTGATGATCTTAACTTAAGATTTCAACTGCAAAGGAAGTGGGCAATCAGCCTTGGTGAAAGTGAAATCCCAACTTCAGCAACATAAAGTAACCACTGAGAAGGGCACAAGAAAACTACAAAATAGTGACTTGTAAAATAGTTGCATTTCTGAGGCTAATTTTAGTAAGGCAGTTTGCTAAGATTCATTAATTAATCCAGCAGACCTAATAGCAACTAAAGACATCTGTCAAGAAATTATCTTGTTATCATCTTAAAATTAAGTTTTGATCTAACTTACTTGGTCCATGCATGGAGGGAGAAGACTGTTCTGTTTTCCTGTTGACACGAGGATTTGTGGGCCAGTTGCCTTTTTTTCCACAGCATCTCTTCTTCCATCAAGGTATCTAGACTACTTGTATACCCTTTAAAAGATAGAGTCAAGAAGTACTTTGCTATGGAAATCACATATATCCCTAGGAATTATGTCCTTTAAAAATAATAAAATGTCACACATATTTTTAAACAATGTATAAAAATTAAGACTAAATAGATGGAAGTTCTGAAAGATTACTATAACCATCCTGCTAGTTAACAGGGATCCTTTTTTTGGTTGTAGTTTACAGTCAAAATCCATAATTCTGTAGGGTTTTAGCTGCTGTGTAAGTTTGCTAGAGGCCTTCAAGTTCTTCTTGGACAGGTTACATGGTAATTGCATTCTAATTCTGGAAACCTTTCATCAGGAACTGGTGAAAGAGACATCAGGTACCTAGAATGCTACAAAGAAATACAATTTTCCTCCAAATATTTATGTGGGATGATATGGAAATATAAAGGACCTTTTGTGATTCCCTTCTACTGACTCCGGTCCACCTACTTTTACTATGAAAAGGAGGATGACCCATGCCAGAAAAAAGCACGACTTGGTGACTTGTCAAAAAGGGAATGAGTAATACAAACCCAAGAAATTGGATTAGGCTAAAATCAACTTCCAATAAAAACATTCCCTAGGAAGTCTAAGTTTGGAGCTTATTTTTACGTGAAAGTATTTAAACTTTCACTGATACTTAGAGTTTCAGACATCCCAATGTTCTATTTTTCTATTAATAAGCAAATTTTAGTTTCTGACTCTCAGATTTCAGCTGGTTGACAAAGCAAAGAGAAGAAGTGAATGACATTCTGGGAAACCTCTACCTTGTAATTCTCAGTCTTAAAGACCTGGGTGAACAAGCTTCAAGTTCCTCAAGGCTGCCCTATAGATAAATTATTACTTATAACGACAATCTCTTATCAGACATAGCATTGCACGTATTTAAAAATAAACAACATATTTTCATACAGAGGAAATGAAACAGAGATAATCCACTTGGGCATCAGCAAAAATCATGCCACGACACCATAAAGGAAATTCTTAGTTATGCTAGAAGAAGGTGGTGAATACTGGAAAGATGATAAGGCAGTTAAAAAAAAAAAAAGGACAAAAAGAGGAAAAATGAGATAATCACAAGTAGTCCCAACAAATGAAGTATCCCACCTGAGTGCTTCTCAAACTTCTTGTTTAATATATTTGTCAACTTTACCTTGAAACAAAATACAAGTACACAGATGTTGATAGCAAACATTAGGACACATGCTAGTAGTATGGATAAAGACACAGATACAACCCAGAAAGAACTATACGACCATGATTAATTGGCTAATAACAACAGATAAAAGAATGAGAATCCAGACTGAGGAACAACTATAATGATACAAGACAATAGTGTGATATGAACAAACTTCAAGTCAAACACAATCCCAGGACAGGGTACAAAGAGCAATGAAGCTCTTGGACAAACTTCCATAAGGAGAAATGCAGCAAAATTAGTCCAGATTATCTTAAGATGGAACTTTATCAAAAAAGGTTATATGATATAGTTGCCTAAAATAGGAGGAGATTGGGTGTGCCAAAAGACCCTTTTTAATTCTATATATTCTTGGTTAAAATCCAAAACACCTTGCCACTATTTCTAGAAATGTAATTTACAGGGACGATAACCTGCATTCAACAACTTTCTATTAAAATTTATTTTTTTGTTTCAGTTTTTCCTGTTGAGAAGATATCAGTGCAAAACCTTTAAAGCACTCAAGGAAAGAATTTGAATACAGAAATCCAAGTAGTGATAGAAAGTTTTTAACCTGATGGGACAACAGTTAAAACAGAATAAATATGTGAAAGAAACCATGGGCTTTGCATTTGCAGGGAGACCTTAAAGACTGAAGGATGTGGTGATGAAGAAGGTCATAAAGATAATTATCAGATGCAAAATTCAAAATTTTTATGTAAGCATTCCTGAAATTCCCCCACATTTTGTAGCAAATCAGCAACAATTAAACAACATTTAGTACCAATGTAGAAAGTTCTGGGGGTTTACCGGACACATAATTTTCCTGCTGGCAAATCAAACATTGCTCATTATAAAACTCCAGAAATTGTGAATGTGGTGTATGGACTGCATAACTTGGATTTTTTTTCAACAAATATCCCTAAAAATTGAAATACAGAAACAGGTAAAAACAAGTTCAAATTGTTGTCTATGTCCTCAAAGACAGAAAACTAGGAAAAGGGAAAATTCTTTCTCTATTTTCACTGTACTTTAGGAACCTAGTTGTCTTCTGAAGTGCAAATTGCAACTTTGTCAATAAAGCGGATATTTCAAGAGACTGCAAAAGTTTGTATTTGGTTTTTTTCCCCAAATGTAAATTATGGCAAATTTTACTTAAATCTTCTTCTGAAAGTTGTACTCTTTTTTTTGCAGTTGTTTCCTTGTTACTTGAAGGTGTTTTAGGTCATTGGAATTAGAGGCCTCAATTCAGCGAAGTATATTAGCACATTTCAAATTTCTTTAGGGCCATGAATATCTCAGTTGAATGTACCAAGAACTCTATATAATATCAATGCCAAAAATAGACCTGTGTTTTAAACACATATGAGGCAGTATTATAAAGTATTTTACATTAATATCTGTTAAAAATGCATTTTGTTTTGAATATGGTAATATAAAAAGGTAATATAAATTAGGAATACATTGAATAACCAAATATGAGGCTAAAGAACTCCCTTGAAATTGTTTGACCCTGTCAGATACTACTTAAACAGTTTTTACATACATTAACAAAAATACCCTTTGTGAATAGATATAAATTCTTTCGCCATTTCTAAGATTCATCTGAATTAGAGATATAAGACATAAGATGAAATTTAAGCTTCCAGAAAATGTTGCTAATGTCTTAATTTTTTTCTGGGAGTCTTTGTTCTCATTTAGAATGCCAGCGATCCTCTCTAGACCACAGAGATTCAATGGAAAACCTTTATTATGATGTCCATTTTGTTCATAAATGTACTCTTTTATTTCATCTTGTGCTCTCTTTTCAGAACAACTACCCTCTTCTCCAAAAAGGAAAACCCTAATAGCACTCTTCTCCAGTGAATTCCAGTAAAAGGAGGCAAGCAATAATAGTATGGATTAACAGGCATTAAAATGAAACCATATGGAAACATGGGCAGAGGATTTGAGCAGGAAAAGTACTGTTTAAAAATTAATCTTTATGTCTTAAAAGGGACTGTTAAGAACATTGCATAAGTTCTGAAAACTCTTAATTCAGTGCTGCTACAAAGCCAATGTTCTGAAAAAGTAAAACAACATTTATGTTGTCAGATTGGCTTCTCTTAGAATGACAGCCTGGGAAATACACTTTGTGACCTAAATCTAAACTAACAAAAGACCCTAAAGAACATTTATTGTATCTGTCATTTTAGTCACAATTTCTGTGATCACTGACATGTACGTGTGAACAGAGAATTTATTACCCACTTGTAATATTACTACCCTCTACCTTTTTATGAGGAAAATAGAAAATGAGAGTCTCCACTGTCTGACATGGCAAAGTACAAAGAAAGAAATATGAGAGCTATAGTAGTATTTAGCCTGTTGTTTATGAGATGGGGGAAAATGTAACTTAAATTATAATTTTAAATATTTAAACTTACAGTTTTCTGCCTGCTTTTGCACTGCACTTTATTGATACAAAATGGAAAATATAAGAGCAAAATAGTCTGAAAGAAGGGGAGTTTTAATGATACTTTTCAAACAGACATGAAGAATACACAGACAAAACAGGGATTACAAGTCTTTTTGATGAAGTCTCTCTCATTTAAATTTGTTTCTGCTTTCCTCATGGAATAGGATCATCTCTCCAAAACGAATTTAAAAAAAAAAAAATTACTCAAAGAAAGGTAATTGCTAGTGTAAGGCTTAGAGGCCAGAAAAAAACATGGGAAGGAAGGTAAGGAAAGTGATAATAAATAAATTTATAAAATTAGAAAAGTACTAGTAGGAGGTAATTTCATAAGCCAGTTAAGCTACCAAATGCTTAACTGTTTCGCTGAAGAGCAGGAAGAGAAAAAGTAATGATCATAGATCCATTTGTATGCCTTGCTTTCACAACAAATGGATGAGTTAGGTCCTCTCGAATTAAATTTTGACGTGTTAATATCTGAGTCAAAAGGCACAGATATGACTGACTTTGCTATCTATATTAATTAAAACTAAACTCAACAGGAACACTGAACTGAGTGGAAAAGATCTATTTGTGTCTAATAGCTTCTGTTTCAGATGAAATATGAATTTATTTCAGTGGTTTTTCCTTATGTTGCAATACAACTGCTTTTGGTGAAAACTAAATCTGATTAAAAAAAAAACCAGGAACAATTTAGTCAAGAAAACAGAAAAGTGACCCCAAGTTAAAAAAGGATTGAATAAACTATTTTCTATTATAATTATATGCTTGGGGGATTGTTTTAATTTAATTTTTTTAATTGCAAAATAGTAGTTCATTTTCATTTGACAGGGAATTGTCACTTTCGCTTTGCCACTTTCCTGTTGGATGTAGTAATCTGTTTCTCAGTATGGCAGTGTCCTGCAGCTGAGTGGCTGATAGTGGCAAGCATATTAATATGCTAACCCTTTTAGTGGCAAAGGGCAGAACCATCCCACTCTCCCCAGATGTTTAGACAGGCCTACAACTTACTTCACTTCAGGATCCTGATGTCTGACTGAGTTTATACTCTTCAAAATTAAGAACTTAACTATATTTTTAAGCAGAAATCTTTCAGCATTTACAGTCCTAATCTTATTAAATTAGGTGGTGCAAATTAGTGATATTACTAATTTACAGCACTGTTTAGAATTGCCAAGACAAAATGTGGTATGCAATAGAAATTGATGACTACCAAAATGACAACCTCATAATCAACTGTGTAAGTGACAAAACAGAGCTCACATCTTTAGAACAAAATCATGCTGAGAAACACATTCAAGCAGACAATCTTTTTCAGAAATTCATTTTTTGTGATTAGTTTTACATAGGCTATACTATGTTAGCAAGCAGAAAAATAATGTGCATCACCGGTGTCACTGTTATTTAACAAGTAAAAAAAAGGGTTTATACAAAGGCACTTAGACAAGAAGAGAAAAGAGAATTACTGTGAACAATCAATCAGGTGCCTTAATTCATAAAAGCAACAGCACATTTTTGTCAAGTCGTGGCGGGCCAAGTAAAGCTGCCATCACCAAGCACCTGTACAAAAAAAACCTCCTACTGAACATACCCTGACCAGGGGTTATTTTAAGGAAGGCATAGTGTTCCTTCACCAGTGTATTAAGTAAAATCACACATCCTTCAACATATTCTCTTATAAATCACTCAGATTTTTCTTTTCTGGACATTTTCTAAATACTCTATTTAGAAAATATTCTAAATATGCTAATACATATTTCAGCAACTTACTTCTAAGGAAACAGAATCATTAATCCTTAAGAATGCCAACAGCTGCTTTACAGAAATCATACTGTTTTTCTGGCATCACAATTCTTTTTGCAGAAACTAATTGTGTCACCAAAACATTCCTGGTGCAGTTAACACACTGCTGGTCACAATCAAAATTTAAAATACTATATAGCATGCTGCATTTCAGTAGAAGATTTTTATGTCTTTCATCCAAATACAGACGGTGCAGAAATATAGGTGTGGTCTTTTCCAGCATGCCAGTCCATAAGGCAGACAGAGACAAAACTTGTATTTCCTTACTCAAAGTACTCAGAACCAAAGCAAGTGTAACTCAAATGGGTTGTTGCCTTCCTTTTTGCAAGCTCTTGATTTCAGATTCCAGCCGCTATGGGGATATCCATCTTTCATTTCTATATGGACAGTTACAGATATTGCAGGCTTTTTGGCAGCTCTTGTGAATCTTAAGACTCTGAAGCTCTAAACTAGACAAAACTTAATTTTTATTTTACAACAAAGATCCAAAATAATGTACATGGTTCCATAAGGTAATTTGATTATGAAAAGTGAGTAAACCAAAAAAGGCCCAGATGTCTGGAAGCAACCTATGTTTTTATTTTTATTTAGCAAACTCATTACATTTGAGGTCCCCTTCCAGTTTCTGAACAGACTGATTCACAATGCTAGGTATGTGACAAAGGAATCAATCCTCACACAAGGTACAGCATAGCCAGTCTTTTGGCCTGGGGATTTCCATGGCAGGGGAATCCCAAAACTCCACAGCACTGAGTATACGCTGCCCTTTCCCAGATCTTGTTAGCCAGGGGAGCTGGCTGGGGTATGGTGATGGCATGAATGCCTGAACACTAGCATGCTCCGAGCAAGACATGAACTCCTGTGAGCAGCACAAAGAGAGCTGGAAGTACCACTTCCTTCCATCTGGTCAACAAGACGTGCACAATTCCAAATCACACACAGATTGCTGCAGCCAGGAGAAAATAAAAAAGCACTTCTTAAAATGTCTTGCAAATTTTATAGCACAGAAGTTTGATTCCCGGTCTTGTCTGTGGTTCTGAACTGCAGAAGTCTGGGGTCCAATCCTTGCTTCAGTTTGTATGCTGTAGAAACAAGCAGCTGGCCTTGAGAATCTTGATTGTAGAAAGTGAGGTGGGGCTTATTCAAGACTTAGGACAATCGTTCAAAATATTCCACAAAATACCTAACCGACTTGTGGGTTTTACTGCCAGAGAATACTATCAAGTTCATTTAAACTCCATCTTTAAAAGAACTTCTATGAGTAGGAAAAGCTTCAATGATAATGGATATTACTTAAGATGGGAACTTCAGTGTGGAAGAGTGAATGTCATCCTTGCCTCCAGTGTCCTCAGAAACATCTTTTAGTGGTAACTACTGAGGCCTACTTTCATGCTAACATTAAAGGACTTTAGTGTGATCTAGCATTGCACTGTTAATATATTTCTGTTCTATATTTCAGTTCTCATAAGGCTAAAGGTAATTTTTTTCAAATGTATTCTACTGAACAGTACAGTTGCTCCATTAAGATGTATTTATACTACATATTTTCAATAATTTCCCCTAATCTCTCAAAAACATTCAGAAACCTCTTCCTTCAAAGCAGCTGGAATTATTTAGTATCTATCAGTAGCTGATGCCATTCAATAAATAGGTAAGTTGAAGTGAGAGACTATTTGCAGTGATCAAATTTCTCACAGAGCAGTGGTACTCTGAACGCAACTCTTGTGAAAAACTGAGTATAAAATAAGTTTGTGCATCCAAATGAAGATTAGATCAGTGAGAGAAGAGCTTTAAATTGCATAGAGTAAATGAAAGGAAAATAAAGTCACAAATTAGACAAAAAATGTTGGTTTCAACACAATTCTACACCTTTAAATAAATTAATAATTAACCAGGTAATCTTTCTCATAATTTATTTTCCTAAATTCTCAAATGCATGTATTTATTTAGCTTATTTACAATTCCCATTTTCACAAGGAATTAAAATCCTTTACATATAAATATAAATCTTTAAAATATATGTGATATATGGAATATAGAACATATAAAAATAGATAAAACACTAGATATAATATAGATCTATTGTATATATTTATAGAATATATATCTCATAGATATAAATAAATCACTACTTTTCACCAATATATCAAGAAACATTTCCTAATTTTGCATGAAAGGGAAATAGAGTTCCGAAAAACGGTACTTCTACTGCACTACATATTATTATATAATGTAGAGTTTCCAGCAATATTACAGAATGGTGATTTTAAATACTTTTATTCCATATTAACCAGTTTAGGTGGGATTTTTTTAATACTAAATACTACTTAGTATTTCAGAATGCTTCTAAAATCTCTTCATCTGAACACAGGGTTCAAAAAGTATGCAAAATGTCAGGTACAGACTTCTAATATTGTTGGCAACAGAGAAATCTTTTCATTTTTTGCAGCATGAACTGTAAGGACAAGAACCAGCTGAAGTTGTACTCTTTCAAGACTGGAGGTAAATATTTCATGAAGACTTAATTTTCCAGGAACCTCACACAATGCTAAGAAGCAAGAATGACTATCATTATCAGTGAAGGAGTGTCTCATCTGCACAGCTAAAAGGACTAGAATCTCTAACAACTGTTTTACTTCTATTATTCAAAGACTTTTCCACTAACAAATACTCAGGCATACCTAGGATCTTTCAAAAATCATATGAGAAAGCAGATGGCTATAAAAATTCAAAGACTGAAATCTGTTTTACCTCCAGTTAAAAAAAAAAAAAAAGGAAGGAAAGAAAGAAAGAAGACATAGAAATTACCCTACAGATGTTAATAATTGTCTGGGGTGGGAGTCAGGGAATGGGAAGGCTGGCTTCTAAGTAAACAATGCAAAAAAAGACAAAGAGGTCCCTGCTGATGTACAACAATAAAAGCAGTTTTCTCAGCAGTGTCAGCTTAGCAAGCCTGAGGGTCTGTATTTTAAACCCCAGTGGCCTGACGTCACTCACCCTGATGGTGTGTGTGAAGGAAGCTATCTCTCCGCAATGACCGACCTGAAAAGTGTTTTCAAAGCCCAGTGGGCTAATGTCACTCACACCGACGGTGGATGGTGGGATCTCTCAGGGTGGCAGCCTGGGGGAAGTGAGCTGCAACACCAGCAGCCGACCATCACTCACTCTGATGGCAGGGGGTCAGCTGGGATTCTTTGGTGGCCTCCCGGGCAATAGTTAAAAAGAAGATTTTGGTTCACATGTCAATGTCTAACTTGAAAGCAGCAAGTATAAAAAGTGATTTTTTTTTTTTTTTTTTTTAAATTGTGTTTCACTAGTGGCAGCAGTGCAGCCAGGAAGGGGAGTTTCTCTACAAGGACGTTTGATTGCATGTGAAGCTTACAATGGGGCTGGCTCTGCCTGGTTTTAATTTTTTTCTCCTGTATGAGCTGAGATATTTTATTCCCCCATACCAAAAGAGGGGGAAAAATTAAATCCAGACAGCTCCAACTGCACTTTACATTTCATATGCAATCAAACAGACTTTGCGAATACCGTCAGCTTTTTTACCAACCTGCCTGCCATATAGAGAATGTAAATAAATACTAAAGTCCCAAAACATCATGTTCTTATGCTAACTCCTCTTGTAATGCAGAACCTGACATTTGGGACAAATTCTTCCATTAAATTTACCCTGACACCTAAAGTGTTGTAAGGTTTGCAGAGGACTACATAGGAATAGTCTCTGTCCCACTGCAAATACTAAAAAAACCCTACAAGCATAAGTGTAGCTAATATTTCATCAGCAAAGTAAATTATTTTAGACAGTATGAAATGAAAAGAGTCCCTACAAACAGAGAAATCTCTTTACAAACATAAAATTTTCAAAATAAAATTCTCTAAAACTTAGTATTTTAAAAACTAAATCCTAGTCGTACAAAAGTAAATGAATGTTATTTAGCCTGTGTTAAGCTGTCGTGCTCAGTTGCCTGAAGGGTCAGAATCTAAAAGACACCCAACACTGAAATCATAGCTTCTGTATGTAAAATCAATGCAACCAACAAATAAAATGAAACTGGGAATACATGCAGCTCTAGACAATATAATCAGCTTTCTCATATTTTATATCCGTTTTCTACCAGTTCTTTGCCCCATTAGACTGTCGCGATTGAGACTGATGCTATTGTTTCCTACACAGTTCGTCTCTGCCACCCAGAAGAAAACAAACTAATTCAAAGCAACAATACATTAAGGAATAGCTCTAGAGTTCTGCTTGTCACTGCTAACTGTAGTTTACTTGAGACTATGAAATTTTTTCTACCAGAACTGGTTTGCTTGGGCACGGAGTAAGGCTGCACAGCCTCAGTCTAGAAGGAAAAAAGTAAAAGGTTAAATTTTGCTCTCCAGTTCTCACAATGTGTGCGGCTCACATATGTGAAGAGAAAATACGACTCTAACTCTGCACAGTTAAGCTAGTAATCTGCACAGTTAAGCTAGTAATCTTTCTCATAGAGTGAGACAATAGGAACTGTGAGCATACTGTACAGCACAATAAGTGCTGGCACATGAACTGTTTCAGTCTTGAGGGACAGTGTTTCACAGTATATCAGTGACAGAAAATCAGCTTGCAGCCAGAATTATGAATGAAATGTTTAAGCCTTCGTGAAAGTATTGACTTCGAACAATAGTTCTGCAGCCACCTCAAAAATCAATGCATTGAACTATTTTGAGGAATATGGCATTTCACACTCCATTTTCGAAGACTGCTATGCACAAAAATTCATTAGTTTAACCTAAGACATGATGATTAAAAAAGGTATTGTATTATATGTGTGAATACATGTACACAAATTTAAGACAATCAGATAAAATAGTATACATTCAATTTATGTAGGAGTATCTTACAGGTCTACTTATAGACCTGGGGAAGTAGTGGGAGACAGAAAAATTCATGTCTCTCCCTTTCTCAGGCACCAGACTGCAAGGGACTGTTGGTGCATATTAATTTCACGGTAAACTGTGGACTTGGAATTGCCACAAACACTGTCTCTGGAGAGCTATGGTTATTTGTCTTGAAATAGTCTCTCATCATTTTGTGACTACTATACAAAAATACTTCATCAACAAATGCTATGGCTACATTTGAATTAGTAAATAAACAGCCTAAGAATCTTTTTGTAGCCCTGATGCGGCTCAGCTTACATGGCATAGCCCAAATCCGTGGAGCTAAACTCTTTCTCCTCTTCTCCCTTACTCAAAAAAAAAACAACCCAAAACCTAGAAATGCCTCATCCACATGGCTTATTAGGAACAGTCGCAGGCCCAGGCTCATTCCCAGACTGTGCTCAGACATTGCTTGGGATGGTGCTAATTGGTCAGGGTCAAAACGGTTCCAGGGGCTGTGCAAGCAATTAGCAGCACGTTCACTTGCGCACATGCTCAAGCCCATCAGTCGTGATCTAACACAGGACTATCCTATCCCTGCAGCTGCCAAAGGCAGCTCCTGGCTTTGGCACCCTCCTTTGACAGATTCGGTTAATAAGGTGGCAACTTCAAATTCCAGCTGCCATGTGCTACCTCCATCCTTCCTCCAACCAAAGGAGAGGCAGCAGGGAGGGCAGGAGTTCCAAGAATCAGGTCACATGAAGCACGGGAGCCTTCACGTGCTGCCCAAACCACTGGCTTCCTCTCTGGCACGGAAGAGAAGACACAGATACAAAGCTGGATCTACCCAGAAGATCTTCAGCTGAGGTATGATAATCTGTCAGCTGATAGACTCAGACAATTTACCTCAGTTCACAATGGAGCCCTCAAGGGCTACTGGCTTCACCAAGCCACTGGTGCCTTTGCACAGCTATAAAATCTTCCCCTGCTCACATAAATGACAGAACATTCCTCCTAGCTGAAGCACCACAAAAGAGAAAAGTTTGGATTAGAGGAAGTAAATCTGAGTTGGTGTGAATGCTGTCATCACTCATGCGCTGGACGAAGATTTTGGAAAAGAGAAAAACTAATTAATTTTCTAAGATGTAGATACACTTACTATGTTTTCCTGCAGGTGACTGAAGTTTTGATGTGAGAGATATGCATTATTAGGCTGATAACTAGTACAGCCAGGAAAAAAAATCACAAAAAAAATTTGGGAAGCAGTTTTTCAAGTCTTTCTCTCAAACTCGCTGGACAAAAACTACTAAGTTCAAAAGTTTGGGGTATTTTCCCACCTGCAGTTACCAAAAGACACCACTACCTCATATAAACCATTCCAATTCATAATTGCTACAAAATGACTCCTGTTATCTGCCTTACTGCATCTGACTTTGAACATACTCACTAGCAATTGAAAAATTAATTCTAAATACTCATGTCTGTAAACCCACCAAATTTGTAAATCGCTCTTGTTACTGTATCTCTCTATTATGCTTCCCACACAGAATTTTTCACTTTTCTCCTTTTTCCACAGCACTGTTGCTGTTTTGAAAGGGAAAAACAGGATACACTTTCATTTCCCCAAAATTCAGAAATACTTGATGTGAAGAAAGAATAGAAAATTATATATTTTACAGTGGAAAGTTCGGATAGGATGCCTTGCAACTGCCTAAAATACAGACTATGAAACAATGGCTCTAGGTCTGACATTTCATTAGGACTATACAATATAGGGGTTTTGCTTTGAAAATTAATGTTCTGTTGATGTGATGCTGTAGAAGACATTTGTTGAAAGTTTGTTTAACTTTTCATTACAACTATTTTTCTGGCTTCCTTCATTTAGGGCACGAAAATGCTGGATTTACTAGTTTGTGCAGAATTTTTGTATCTGACCCTGTCAAGCTCTGCCGTCAAAATCAAGCACGAGGCTTGCTTCTCCTGGAGCAAAGCAGAAACAGTTAGTCAAAACCAATGTCCCCTCCTCTAGGAATTTCATAGCTTTTATTTTTTAAGAAAACTACTAAACATTTTCTCTTTATTAAAAAGTAAAATTAAAGCTGAAACTTTATTTAAGCTTTTTTTTAATGTCTTCAGATTTTTGATATAAAAAAAATTAGAATAATTTCAAGAATTCCATCTATTTTCACCATCAGAACCAAAAACTTTTCAGTCCTCACAATGTTGCAGATCCTACTGTAACACTGCTTTTGCACCATGTGTTTTTGGAAACTTTATGTCATTTGAGCTTTTGGCACTGAACAGAATCACACTTGACTTCTGATTTATAGCAATCTGTCTTCTTTAACCATGTACACAGCACCCTAATTATTCTAGGGCGTGAGCACTGTTATTTACTTCCTGTTTACAGTTAATGTATTATAAATACGACTCCACTTCAAGAGACTAGGGGTCGTGTCAGTCTTCCTGGCTTGAACATAGGAGGTAAGGCTGGAATTGGTTTAAAAATAGAACAGAGCTCCTGAAAGTGCCACAGTATGTTAGAGACTTCCTTACAGAGACTCGGCAAACTCAGAATGTGAATCCATTTCAGACAGCAAAACTAAGAAGTATGCTAAAAAAGCAGATGCAAGAAGATGTACCAATACTTTCATGTCTTTGTACAGGGTGCACCATTTTGTCTGTGAAACGTAATGGGAAAGAATGGGGCCAAAAATATCTGTCCCAACAGCTGCTGTGCCCAGGCAGGAGGTCTCCAGGTGCAGGGGGACCAGCCAGCCCAGATACCTGCCTGCCCCGGGGCTTGTCCCCTGCCATCGAGAGTCACAGAATCAGTAAGTGTTAAGGGTTGAAACAGTCCTCAGAGATCATCTAGTCCCAGTCTCCCTGCCATGCGGCTGGGACCCATCCCACTAGTCCAGGTTTATCAAGGCTTTATCCAACCTAGCTTTGAACACTGCCAGGATTGGGAAATCCACAACCTCCCTGGGCAACCTGTTCCAGTGTCTCACCTCCCTCGCAGTAAAGAATTTCCTTCTAATATCTAACCTAAATTTCCTCTTTTTCAATTTGTGCCCTATAGAAGATGCTGTCACAACCAACGCCGCCAGAAAATGTTTCTGGGACAAATATGTGGCTGCGGAAATGGAGCGTCTGCATCCCAAACACGTGAAAGGCTCCTCCACGGAGCTCCGGGCGTCAGCTCTGCCCTTCCTCCGTGCCAGCAGTGCCTTTCGCTCCTGCCTCTGCCGAGCCCTCGCTCCATCGCTCCCTATCCCTGTCTCTATCCCGGTCCTCCTCCCCGACCGCCCTTCCCACCGCCTCTTTCCGCCCTCGCCTTCGCGTTTCCTGTTCGGCCGGAGGAGGTTTGGCCCCGCGGAGCCGCCGTCTCCCAGCGGCTGCGCTGAGCGTCATGGCGGCGTCTCTCTCAATGTCAGCGGCGCTGAGGGGCCTCGTCGCCAGGAGCGGTGCGGCCGCGGTCCGCCCGCCGCCGCCCAGGTAACGGCACCGCGGGCTCCCCGCCGGCCGCCCGGGGGGCCCGAGG
>VZTE01004970.1:291085-328790 GCA_013397775.1 Eulacestoma nigropectus | reverse complement strand
GGCCGTCCCGGGCCTGGGCCTCCGCCGCGGCCGCCCCGGGAGCTGGGCCGGGGGGGCCGCGCAGGGCCCCGCCGCGGGTGGGGGGCGGCCAGGCTGGCAGCAGGCGTGGGGCCGAGGCTTCCTCCGTGTCAGTCCATGTGCGTCCTTGCCTGTCCCCGTCTGTCCGTGCGTATTCTTGCCCGTTCTCGTCTGTCCGTGCGTGTCCTTGCCCGTCCTTGCTGTCTGCCTCGCGGTCACCGCCCGCCCGATGTCCTTGCGGTGCCTGGAGGTCGAGTTCTGGTCGTCAGGCCCTCGTTGCCGAGGAGCCATCCCTCGCCAGCAGTCTTCCCAGAGATTTGCACCCCACTACCCTCTTTTGTGTCGTGTTGCCTCTCCTCTCCATCTCCTCTTCGAAACACGTTACATTTTCCAGAGGATGAATAGCTGTTTTTCGCTGATTTCCTAAAAGTAATATTGGAAATAGTTTTATAGTCTTTTATGGCACTTTGTTATTTCTTTCTTTAATCCAGAGACTCGTGTTAGAAGTCCAGTACATGCCCCAATCACGAATTGAAGATGGGTACATGTGTTTACTTTTGTGCATTTCACAGGCTTAAGACCCCATTCTAGTCAGGCAAAATAATATAGCTCAATGCCTTTAGTTGTGATTTGGAGAGTTTGCTTTTTGTGCTCCTTAAGTCTTCACATATTAATAGATACAGGTTGGTTACAGTAATTCTTTTAATCTGGGAGGGGGTTTAAATGTGTATGTATTTATATGTGTATGTGTGCATGCGTACAGAAACACACAGAGAAAACTATATGTAGACAAACTGCGAAAGAACTATAGCTCAAGTATTTTTTCACACTTTTGCCCTCTGGTTGTCCCACTGGTTACTGCTGCCTCTTCCCTCCTAAAATGGCACCTGTTTTATGGTGTTGAAAGTTAATTCTCAGTCTCCTAAAAGTGCTCTGAAATCTCTGCGTATGAATTTAGGACTTCCTCTAGGCTAATGCAGAAATTTACTGTTCATGTTCAGCTGCTTTTTTTCTGCCCTTCTTCTACTTCTCCATGGTGTTGACAGAGCCGTTGCCTGTGCTGTATGGTAAATTGGGTCGGTCAAGTGATTCAGGCTAAAAATAATTTTGTTTGTTTTAAAGTCTTTACCATTCTACATTTCAAGTTATTATTTCAGAAAGAATAGTAAGGTGTGGCAGGGCAGGGTATCAAAAGCATGGAAATATGAGGTAGGTACACTTAAGTTGGTATTTCTTCTTTGAAACAGTGCCTTAAGTTCCTTCCTTGCCACAGAGGGAGAGGAAAAATTAGTGTCCTTAGTGTCTTCAGTAAGAGGGATGTTGAAGACATTTGCCTGAGTGGGACTGAAACTTATGCTTCACATTCCATAGGATAGTGGCCTGATCACAGGTCAGCAGGTTTCTTGGAGAAGAGGGAGAGCATTATGAGTTTCTCTTAAAGTTTTGTACACAGCTTTGTAATCATTGCTTCTTGTTAAAATGAGGATAAAATTTTCCGTGGAACGAGGAAAAGATGCTTCGGAACAAGATCGTTTTGGCAGTATGAGGGAATGCTTAAGGCTGTCATTCATTGCATGAGTTTTGCAAAGTAATTGTTTCTTGGTTCGCAGCCACTAAAACTTAAATCTTTTCTCAATTACTGTTTTATATAAAAATATCTATATATGAAAAATATTTATATGAAATTTCATTCTTAAGCAGCCTCTGTAGTCTCCCTGCAGAGAGAGATGTCTCACTGGGGGTGAGAATCAACATACATAATTAGGGAAAAGGATTTAGGGTTCTATGTTTTAAATTCAAGATGTCTTCACAGCTCTTTCAGCTCACAGTGAAGTAATAAATCAGATTGAAGTGGAGGGGAGAAAGTGTATCTGTTGCTTTTTTACTTTTTATTGCTTCTTGAATGCAACTGTTTGTTTTCCTTTGTTATATACCATATAATCTTTCTTACAGAGCATATAATCCTTTGTATTTCATCAGAAACCTAGATAAATTTCAGTATACAGACAGATGCCTCGAAGTTTGACAGTGAACAAGTCCCATTTTTACCTTTAGAGTCTCACATCTCCTGACCTCACAGACCTGAACTTTTTACTAAAGACCACTTAAGCTTGTTTTCCAGTTGCAGTGGTCAGCAACTATCCAAAAGACTACTTCTTTGGGAAGCCAGTAGTTTGCCGCATATCTTGCAATTGGATATATAAATCCTGCAACACTGGTTTCCTTTCAGAAAAGTATTTTGACAGATACAGTTTGGTACAAGTAGTTTCTTTGTTTTGGAGTATATCTGAAGTATTTTTCTGTCTAATTTATTAGTGGCGTAATCTCTGTTATTGTCAAACTGTAGAAAGAATGTATTACACCAGTATGCTAGATGTATGTCTAAGTAACTACAGGTGTTAGAATTACTAACAATAAAAATTATTGGTGTTCTTAGGAGATGACTGAAGAAGATTCTGAAACTGTCAATTGTGAGGGCATTTGAATGATTCTTACATCACTCTAGCACTTTGCTTTTGTTTACTTAGATTCAGAGTAAGGTTTGGTTGTTAGGTAAAACTTCAGGCAAGTTTCGTATTACTTGCCCAAATTAGGTTATGAGAGTAATATAGCTTATTGGTGGACACTGTAGGATTAAATTTTAAGCATTCAAGATGTAGTTTTATTTGCAGTGCATTTTCCTGCAGATTTTTGTGTGTGAAACTTCTTGTAATGCTCCAGCTTTCAGAACTTCAGTTAAATAATACGATCACTTTCCAAGAGTTACAAGAGAGATTCTGTTCTGATTTCTGTTAGTGATATTTGGTTCTTAGAAATCTTACGACATCATCTAGCACAAATACTGCTTTTATCGGGACGTGTTTAGGCACTTTAACATACACATGCCCAAGCTGCCCAATGATTCTAAACTGGTTATTTCCATGATATGGAAATAAGTGTTCAGTTTGAAGTTAAGACAACATGCAGCAACATTCCTGATATCTTTATGAAATCCCAAGTGCTTGTTTTAAATCACTTAAGCAGTGGTTACCGACTCCCTCATTATTTTATCTGGTGGTGAGCTTAACAGATATCAGCAGATACTTGAGCTGATTCAGAAAGTAGAAGTGCCTCTTTTGCTTAAATCATACTTTGAAGATTTCGTGCTGTAAGATCTGTGAAGTTTCCACGAGGCTTGAAATTACATTGAACATGCTCTCCGTAGTTTGACTTAAAAGATTGCAGTGTTTCATTACATTAGAAATACAGACAGTTGGAGCTGGGAAAAGAAAACTCAAAAAAATTTCTGCTGAACTAAGAATCAGATACTTGTTTCAAAACCGCTTCAGAGTGTTTCTGAGAAGCCCTTTCTATCACAATGTATTGGAGTCAGAATTAATTTCTGTTGCTGTTGCAGAATGTTTTGTGTGTGAAGGTGTAATATGGCCACACACTCTGTACATTTCATGATAATGAATTTTTCATGTCACTTCTCAGTGGTTTTTTAAAATGTGTTACCTTCCTCTTGTAATGCTGTTGTAAAGACAGCAAATGTGTTGCTGGTTCATCGTTGTTAGGGGTTTGGGAGGATGCCTGTGCACAAAAAACTCAAGACACAGTCAGAATTGCAAAGCAAGTTGATGTTATTAGTTGTGTTAGCAATAAATACATACCGACCCCTGGATGTCAGAGAAGCCACTGAGCAGGGGAAGGAGATGGAGCATAGTGCTCAGGCGGGATGGGCAGGCCAGGCTGTGCACCTTCAGGGCATCCCCTGGATGAAAATGGCATGCATCATGTCCTCTTCTCCCCTTCACCTCAGAACCAGACCTTATATCTCATCCTCGGGAGTGGCCAGTTTCAGCATTATCTCAGACGGGGCCAACGCATGAGATGAAGTCATAATGGGCCCCATGATCACACCTCCATACCAACAATGATTTTATTGTGTGTTATTCCCCTTTCACAGTCTGAATCCCACCAGGTGACTGATACATAGTTTCATTTCTGAAGGTTAGTCTTATCAACTAACAGTAAGGTCTTCTTTTATGTTTACTTGTCCATGTGTACAACAGCAGACCAAATATGACAGGCCTTAGACATGTCTTTGGTCCCTGACACAATCATAAATGGGTATCTGAGGTTATGAAAGCAAAGAATTATGGACACTTGTGTAGTACAAAGCCTGTTATTCAATTCATACTCAAGAAATTGAGGAAAACTGGGATGCCATTTGCATCTCAGTTTTCAGTTACTGTCTTTATAAGCAAGCTTCCCCCCTCCCCCCCCCCCAAATGAGGGGGAAGCCATTTTTGTGGCAAAATAAAGGACTTCTAAAACAGAAAAAACTCCTGTCTTAATTTTTTATCCTGTCCTTCCATGAAAAATAGAGAAAATGCCTACTAACTTTGAAAAAAAAAAATCTGCAAGATAACTAGTTTCCTCTTTTGTGTTATTGTTTGGTTTGGTTTTTTTCTTTCATGAAATAATATTGACGTTTTTGTTGCATGTCAATACTGAACCATGTGCTAAAACAGGGCTTAGTAGACTTCCCGGAGCTACATCTGGGTAGAGCAGAGAGCTGTTTAAAGATGCACAAAGCCCTGACTGAATCTGGTTAATAGAAGCACTATTTGGTCAGTGTTAGTGCTAGCCAGTGTAAGGTTTTTGTCAAGTCTGGAATAGGTAGCGTGTTGCAGAAATTGTGTTATTTATTATTTCAGCCACCTGTAATACATGTCTGCTGTTTACTTTATCCCACATAATATATAAAAGTATGTGTGGTGTTGTCAGGCTCAGACACATCAGAAGCTTTGGTTTTCATTAATAGAAAACATAGTCTGTAGCACTTACCTGTGTTAAAATTATTTTCAGTGACTGATTTCATCTGCATAGAGTACCTGGAATAAAATTTAAAGATAAGACTGGGTGAAAGAGCAGTCTTTTTGCAGTCTTGCCCTAGCTGTTTAAGTGATGTTTATAGATAGTTTCATTTTGGTTATTCACCAGGGAAGAAGATGTATTTGGCTTTTAAAATATGTATTTGGCTGGAATTTTACAATTTTGTTTTAAGTATCTATTTTGGTTTTAATATGTATCAGAGCAAGTACAGTGAATAGCAGTATCTTACAACATAATATCACTACAGTAAACTGAAATCTGGGATAAAATTCCAGCAAGTTTTTTGCTCATGATATTGTGGTGACATGGAGTGTTGGAGCAGACTCAAGGTGAAAGATACGGAGAGACAAATGGGCACAGACAATGGGAGAAAAAGATGAAATCCACTACAGTTCATACACTTAATAAGCATGAGTTTATAAACTAAGCTCCAGGCAGCAGTGAGTGTTTGTCTGATCTTGCAGACTCCCTGAAGCAGTAGTTTGGGAGTAGGTGTTTCATATGTCTTAAGTGCATAATTTGTTTAAAACCAACTCCTTTTGACTCTGTCCACACTGTTCAAATAGTGATTGTGTGGTTAAGAGAAGATCTAGGAGGCATATCTTGCCTGTTCATTGTGACTGAAGGCAGCATCAGTGGTTATTTGTTACAGTCACAGGTCCTTTGATGACAGCCTGTGTCTGGCTCTTACGAAGGACGGCCCTCTTTCTGCAACAAGTTTGCATGCTTTGCGGAAGAGAAGGGGAAATTTTTGATCAGTAAGATGACTTCAGTCCCTTTGCAGTATTTTTTGTAGTATCTCAAAGTTGCTATTCCATCATTACTTGAGTAGTTGCAACAGGACAACATACTCTCTTACTCATGTCTGTTGTGTTCATGGGTATGCACCATTATTAAGATATCAGAGTGACTCTGGTGAATCAGAATGGTGTCTTAGATTTCCTGCTTTTGCCTCTTCTATTTGGCATTATTGGAAGTAGGGTGTAGGAGTGCTCCTTGTTTCCTTTGGAGTGGAAAGAGGGAGCTTTGGAACCCCCCCATTCGGTAATGAAGATGTTGGATGTAATGAAACATGGGAGCAGTGGGATACTGCTGTCAATGTGAACAATTCCATCACAATGAAAAAGTGAAAAATACCATGTGTCGTGTAGTTTAGTAGTGAGCTCAGATCATTTTGGTTCTTAAAGTGTATGGGATTCCTGTAATATTTGTGAAAGTTAAAGTACTTTCAGTATTGGTCTAGAGGCAGAAGAGGATGGTTTAGAAAGATGTGCAAGTAAGAGGGGCAGATAGGAAAAAAAAGTTTGGGAGAGACAAAGTTTGAGAATGGGGCAAGGAGGAGATAAGTTGTTCTGGAAATGGCTATTTTTGTAATGTACTTATGGAGAAGTAAGTAGAGCAGGCATCTTGACAGCAAAATGTTCCTGATAAGGCTTTTCTTAGATTGCTCTTTCTTATTGATCACATAACTTGGAGTGACTTTTCAATTACATTCGGTTCCTTCATTTTGGAATCAGAAACCCAGAGGGGAGGAATGACGCTATTCAGAAAGTCACGGTTGGACAGAGACAAGCAGATAGATGTTTAAGGTGTATTTGTGTTGAAAGATAACTAGTCAATAAGCAATTTGCTTGCTTCTCCACTAAAACAGCTGAATGCTCTTCTAACCAGTTCTGTGGCAACTAACCATTGTGGGCTCAGAACTGTAGGTCGCTTACGTAAAGTTTGGCATACTTTAAAAAAAACATTGTTACATGTGGTAATAACTTTTTTCAAAGACTTACTGATTTGAGAACCTAACAATCTTCTCTCTACTTAGAAGATTTGAAGAGGAGTGGAGATAGAAATAAAACCCCAAAACTGCATCGAAACAAAAAAACCAAACAAACAACCCCTCAAAAAAGCTTTGGAGGGTAGAGGTGAAGTTTGTTGGCAATAATATCCTAAAACAGAAGGACATAATACTTTCCTTCAGGGGCTAAACTATTTAAAATAGAATCTAACGCTGCATTTGAAAAAATGACTTTGTTTCAAGCCAGTCGCCCAAACATTCTTATGGAAAAGACTTCCATGTTAGTATATCATAATACCAAATATTTGATATCTCAGAGTTTGAGAAATATGTTTGTAGAACTTGTTGCACTAAGTTGATCCACATTTTTTGTCAAATAAATAAGTCAATAGTAAGATTATGAAATACCAGATAGATACACGGGGAAGGGGAATAATTATGCCAGCTGTCAGTGGACACTGTTTCAAATCTATGTTAGCAAAATAATAAAATTTGCTTTATTGATGTAGGTTTAATATATCATGTTCAACAGGTTTAGCTCATAGAGGAAAAATACTGCTATTTGGATTTTAAGAATTACCTTCATTTTGCCTTAATGTAGGTTTGAGCATTTTGACTCATTTGACCTTGTTATTGTCTGTCTTAGATGAATTTGACTGTTTTAAGAGACTGAAATGCTGAGAGGCTTTTATAGTTAGCAGGGAAGCATGACCCTACTCGCAAATAGTTTTTAAAAAAAAACAGGTTTAAAAAAATGTTATTTTATACTAATAATTTTTGTAAATTTGCACTATCCTTAATAGCTAAATGTTTTATATTTTCTACCCATGTGCAGGTTTTCATTCTTATGATAATACAGTGGATTTTGCTAAGTTTTTAAAATTCTTTTGTAAGCATTTGATTCTGAGTGTGTTAAAAAGTATACCTCTGAACTGTCTTAAGATCATATCCTTTTTTGTTTGTAATAAAAGAAATCTGTAAACTAAACTAGCAGGAGGCAAGCTGAACAGTTAACATTACCTTCTTTATAATGTGTGTTTTCATATTTCCTAAGAAATGAATGGCATTATTTCTGTCTCAGTTTCAAAGGGCAGTTGTTCTCTCCTGGCCGTATAATAGTATGTTTAGGTACCATTTTCTTAAGTCTTTTTAGCTGCAGTAGTTTCTGTCTGCATCTTCCCTTGACTCATGACTGATGTTGAAGAAGTAAAGTAACTTTAGACTCAACAAGACAGACTGTAGGCAGCTCCAGAATGTGTGTGGGCAAACAGTTCTTGCAGCTGCTTATTTCTGGGGTCTTAGTATAAAAGAGTTCATAAACAAGTCCTATTCATTTTTTTAAAATCCAACTTTATGTATTTGATATAAAATATTTTTAGACCTTTTATGAATGTGAATTTTATATTTGAACACCTCTGACTTTGCCATTTGTGATCAGTCTATTGAAGTAATCTTCTGCTAAATGTTAATGATGCTATTTATACTGAAGTCCAAACTAAAATTTTGTTGCAGATGATGGCTGTTGAGTTTTTCATCTTTTTTATAGACTTCAGTAGTTTTAAGATAAAATTTTTATGGATACTACATGTTCAGAAGTTACCATGTATCATCATCTTTCTACTATATTTTAAATGAAGGAAAAAGGCAGAAAGCTGTTCATGCAGTAGCTTTGACTGTTCTGTCATGTATTCAAGGAGTATTTGCATGTGCTGCATAAGTTATTGGAAGGAAAATTCTGCAAGAGTGATGTTTTGTCATATGCCAGTGTTTGTGCCTACCAGAGAAAGAGACAAATAATCTAAATGTTGTTGTCTGAACTGGAATTCAAGAATAAGGTTTGCATTTAAAACACCAGTGTTGCCTTAAGGCTTTAGAAAACAGTGAGTAATATCAAGACTTGCAGTCTCCTTTCAGAGAGCGAGCTAACAGCTGGTTAGATAGTAAGAATATGAAAAGGAAGAAAGAATAGTACTAGTGGAGGAGAAGATCAGTGTACAAGGAAGAGTACGCACAAACACACAAATAGGGTATCTATGAGGTTATTTTTATTCTCAAAGGTGAGTTCTCAAAAATGCTTCTTAGGTGTGTTTACATTAATAAATAATGACAGATGGAAATAAAATTAAATCAGATAATTATGGAAAAACAGAGCACTCAAGCTTACTTTGAATGTAGACTTCATTTATGTAGCTTGGTAGTTTAATTATATTTCTCTTGTAGCACACAATAACTTGTCCTTCATTAGTTTAATGAATTTTTGTTCCAAGATTGCAGATGCTGATGCAGTATGTGGAAGAAAGGATGTGGTTTTTTTTCCTAGCTAGTGCCATGTAATTGTTGCTTGCACTTGTGTGTAGAATAGGAGTTAAAATTTTGGTGTGGTGATTTTTTTTAAACTCCTGTTGGAGATGTTTACATAGATTGCTTACATTGCAGACAACCATTTGTTTAAGACAGATGTGTATTGTAGAAAGTATTTGATCATACTGGTACCCACAAGTAAAAGCTTGTGTGGTTAGTATCTCCTGAAAACAAGATAAGATTTAAAATCAGTCATTACAGAGAGACTATATAAAAATTAAGTCCTTTGCTTTGGTTGCAATATAAGGCTGAAAACCAAGTGCGGATAAATTGCATACACTGGAAAAAGCCCTGTGTGTGATAGGAATTAATGACAAGCAAAGTGTCAGGGAGCAGCAAGGGCTATCCAGTCCAGAAGGTAAGGCAAGCTGGAAAGTGAGGGTGACCCCAACAGGGACGGTGCCCTTACTGATCAGGATAAGAGCCAGAACCAGGGCTGGAGGTGGGTATGCTTAATGATGCCACTTAAGCAAGGGCTGAAGACCCAGAGCTGAGCTTTTAAATGGGACGTTCATGGAGACCCTGTGTGAGGCTGGTAATGGCCATTAAGACCTGTTAGTGCCCTTAGGGTCCTCATGCACAGTCTGAGAGAGTTCGTCTTCAGACTGTCAATATCAGAGCACTTGAAAACTCAGACTAAATTCTTGCACGTGAGGTGGCACCATTGTTGTATCTTCTCTGCATGTAACTCAGTAGTCAAAAATTTACTGAAGTATCATGGAAGTTGTTCCCCTCAGAGGTGTGTAAGAACCATATGAGCACACAGATCAAGTGGTGTGATTAAGGTCGGTGACATGGAGAGTAGCTAAGGTACATGATAATTGAGGAATGCAACAGTTCAAAGGGGGATTGAGGACAAAAGCTTAGTGTCAGAAAGGAAATTGAAAAGTAAGGTAGCTGAGGCAAGGCGAAGTTCACAAAGCAAGTGTGAAATTAAATCATACGAAATAGTATTACCTAGATTATCCCGTTCTCATCTAGAACAACTGCTAATAGCATACGGTTTTGAAAAGAAACCTGTATGTCGTCTTCCATTTGTAAAGCATTTGGCTTTCTCTAAGTGGTTTGTACTACAAATATGAATATATAGCTCTTAAATACAGTTTGTCATAGCTGCCCAACAGCTAAGGCTTACTAGCAAAATAGCTTTTTTGACTTTCATGAACCATTATAAACCAAGATGTAGTTTTCCAGTAACACTTTAAAGGATTCTTTTTTGTGTCATAGTTTACAGTTCAAGTGTTTGAGAGTATTAAATAAGAAAGAAGTTGCCTTTTTGTATCTATATATGTGTGTGTATATATATATGCGCCATGTTTTACAGGCCTTAGATTATTAGAATAAGAATTAATTAAGCTGGTAAGTGCAGTCAGATTGAAGGGTTAAATCAATGCGAGTGGATAGGGATGAAATACAGGACCATGCTATGCCATAAACCAGTTTGCAAACACAGAGGAATCTTTACTCTTTTTTTCTGTTTAATGTTACATGATTCAAAGGCTCTTTTTCAAAATGCACAAAATAAGACAGAGGTGGGTTGTGGAACATTAGTTTCATTCCTCACAGTTTTGAAATTAAACTCTTTGACTTTTGTTGTTTCTTCTATAAAGAGAGCACAGTTTTTAGTTTTGTCGAGTTGTATGAATGCCTGAGTGTGTATGTGTGGGGAGTTTGACATTTAGAAAGCACAAACAAAGCAAATGTGTCACCTGGATATTTTATCTTTACACCCTACACAACTTTTCTCTCTCTCCTTTTTTAACTTTATTAGGTTTTCTAACTAGAGAATGTAAAATTCAGTTGATAGTTGTTATGGGCTGTGCAACATGTCTCATTTTATTTGTCTTCCAACTGACTTGCCCATAAGAGGTTTCTGGTTCTTGGCAGCCTGCTGCTCTCAGATTGTGAACTGAGGTTAATTCCTAAGATTAGGTGTTCTGGTTTGGAGAGTAGTGTGTAATGAAATGGTTTATTAGCAACTGTGCAGGTGGCAGTGGTTCAGAGCTCCTGTGATAGCAGTTGGACATCTTACAAATTACATATTGTATTGCTGTAAAAGTAGTACACCAGATCTCCTTTCATAATGAGTTCTTTGTTTTTTACAACAAAAATATTTAAATAATTTTGAGTCTTTTTTTCTTAACATGTTAAGCCCCTCTCTCAAAAGTGTTTCTAGTCTGTTTTCTGTAATCTGTCAGAAACTGCTGCTATGCGCTGAGTTGTGCATGTGAGGGTCAAGGAGCACTGACATGACTTTTTTTAGAAGTTTAGTTGCAAATAATGACTCGGTTTGCATCCAAGCACTTAAAGAAATGTTCTGATACCAGCCTGGGACTTGGAGAGAACTGTTTCAAGATGTACAGCTGTTGCTTGCCAGTGTGCTGACTTAAACCTCTGTAGTTTTTTACCTGAACTTTTCCTCAGCTCAAGCTGTTTGCATTGTGTGTGTGTTTGTACTCAAAAGCTTAAAAGACACCTGTACAGCTCTGCAGGAGTAAGTTGAGCCGGCCTGGGCATACTGTCTGCCTGAGGTGGAGCCTTCTGAAGGACTGGTCTTCGTTGTGCACCCAGTCAGGTAGCCTGAATTAGCTGGCTACTCCAATGGGCCCTGTTTGAGTCAGGGAAAGTGTGGGCTTGGTAGTAGGTCAGAGCTAACCTTCTTTATTATGTCTTGACTGCCAGAAAGGTGATTAAGTGAAGAAAACTGGTGGTGGGCAACTCATGTCTTTGCAGAACTAACTTGTGTCCTGTGGAATTCACTGGGGTGCAGGAGTGGATATAGTGCTCTGGTCCTGTGGTAGTTCTGGAAGGACCATGTCTGTCTTTACATTGTGCTGTGGTTCAGCTGATACTTGTTTGCATATAGTAGGTCAACAGCATTTTCCCGCCTGTGGTATAGTTAAAGTAGAATCTAAAATAACTAGAATTTGATTATTTTCTACTTAATGAAGTACTCAGTACTTGAAAATTTAACTAATTTAAAAGAATCATCCAATATTCCGAGTTGGAAAAGACCCCCAGGTATCACTGAATCCAGCTCTTGGCCTTGCACAGGACACCCCAAGGGTCACACCAGGTGCCTGAGTGCATTGTCCAAACACCTCTTGAACTCTCTCAGGCTTGGTGCTGTGACCGCTTCCCTGGGGAGACTGTTCCAGTGCCCAACCACCATCTGGGTGAAGAACCTTTTCCTCATATCCAGCTTAAACCTCGCCTGACACAGCTTGATGTCGTTCCCTCAAGTACTGTCACCACAGAGAAGAGATCAGTGCCTGCCCTCCACATCCCCTCACAAGGAAGTTGCAGACTGCAATGTGGTCTCTCTTCAGTCTCCTCCAGGCTGAACAGACCAAGCTGCTCCTCAATGGCTTCCCCTCAAGACCTTCAACACCTCCATGGCCCTCCTATGGACATTCTCTAATAGCCTTATGACCTTCTTACATTGTGGCACCCAAAGCTGCCCCCAGCACTCGAGGTGAGGCTGCCCCAGTGCAGAGCAGAGGGGACAATCCCCTCCCTTGCCCGGCTGGCGATGCTGTGCCTGATGCCCCGCAGGACACGCTTGGCCCTCCTGGCTGCCAGGGCACTGCTGGCTCATGTTCAACTTGCCATTGACCAGGACCCCCAGGGCCCTTTCCCTGGCACTGCTCTCCAGCCTCTCATTCCCCAGTCTGTCTGTACATCCAGGGCTGCCCCATCTCAGGTGAAGAATCCAGGACTTGCCCATGGTAAATTTCATATAATTCATGATCGTCAATCCCTCTGATTGTCAGGATATCTCTGTGCAGCTTCTCTGCCTTGAAAAGCTCCTCCCAATTTAGTATCATTGTCAGACTTGCTTAGTATCCCTTTCAGTCCTGCATCCAGGTTGTTAATGAAGATATTGAAGGGCACAGGGCCAAAGATGAAGTTCTGTGGAACCCCCCTAGTAACAGGTCACCAGTCTGATACCACCCCATTCGCTGTAACCTTTATTGCCCAACCCATGAGCCAGTTCTCACCCATCCCATGATGTGTTTGTCCAGCTGTGAGCTGGACATTTTGTCCAGAAGGATCCTGTGAGAGATAGTATGGAAAGCTTTGCCAAAATCCTGGCTTCCCTTGAGCAACTAGGTGTGCTACCTTGTCATAAAGGAAATTGACAAGCAGGACTGTTCCCTCATGAAGCCATGCTGGCTGTGACTGATGGCTGCATTGCCCTTCAGGTGTTTTCCCCTTCTTTGATCTTCTGCACAACTTTACCAGGCACTGAAGTGAGACTGACAGGCCTGTAGTTTAATATTGGTCAAGGCAGGTTAACTTAACATTTAGCTTTGAAGAAGCAAACTTTTAAGTTCCAAACCACAAGTCAAATGCTTATTTCCATGTTTATTTAGTATATTTATATAACCATTGGTTCTTTTCATAAGTTTTGCGTGACAGAAAAGCATAGTCAGTTCTTGCCCTGCTTTCTAAATATACAACTGGAAAAAAAATTATTGCATATGAACTTACTAGCAAGTAGAAGTAGTGTCTATGTATTTATATTTCAATTTTGATTGTTTCAGCAACTTATTACAGAAATTTCAGTAGTTTAGATTAAATAAGTTAATATTGCTTTCATCCATTTAGAAACATAATTTACTCTAACATCATTTTATAGGCAAAAATATGATCAGCCAACTTTGTCACAGAATGAAAGTATTATTTACTGATGAGGAACTTAGTTTTCCTCCTAACACAGAAGTTACTCCTGCAGTTCATACTGCCAGATAGAACTACATGTCTCCGTAGGCAATGTTTGGCACTATTTTGCTTCTGTTGGAAAGTAGTAAGACTAGTAAATGAAACCAGGTAAAAATGAATACCGTTGAATCTGTTAAGTAATTATTACTTCAGCTACAGTAGTGAGTTTAATACCAAGGAAGCATTATCCCACTCTATTTAAATTCATCTCTCACAAGTTCAGCTTTGCAAGTTGTCTTTGTAAGAATGCATTGTATCAGGGCTAAATAAAAATGTATTATTTTGGGCTGAATACTGTGATCTGTATTGTATTTGACATTGTATCATTATTGCCTGTGTTTTACGTGCAAGAACTTCATACTGATTTGTATTTAGACTGTTTAATCGCAGTGTATGACTACGTTGGATGCTGTCGAAGCTGTTAGCTGGTAGTGTTTCTTTTTGTTCAGAATTTAATGTTTTTATGGTAGCTGTACATTTTGATGTTCATATTATTTCTTATAAATGCAATAATATTAAAAAGGTTGGTTTTCTAAGAATTAACATTATTCAGTGTATTGAATTGTTCATCATGGCTTCTGCATATACATGTACTCACACTGGTGCCCTGGTCTTTCAGTGTCAGAGTACTTAAAACGTCCTTTGGACTTCTTGGTGACTGTCTTCATTTTTCATGTGGCACATGGGGCTTTCTTGAAGACTTTGTTTTAGCTATGCATTATGATCTGATTACCTATTTTGTGATACCTGTTTTTTTTAACCATATCTCCAACAGTTGACCAAAAGGGGGTGCTAATAGATCAAACAGTCAGATGTGTTGCATAAAGAGGTTAAGGAAAAGTTTTTGTGCAATGGATTAAGTCCCAGCTACTGAATTGTGTCAGGTAAATACAAGTTTTCACATATGGGCATTGTGTAACATTCCGATCACAGCACTGCTCTCCGTGGAAGGCAAATTCATGCCATGTAAATATGGCAGCTTCTTACCATATAGGGGTTAAGCATGGGTTACTTAGCAGGTATTTACGGTGGTCAAATTTGTTGAATTTTAGCAATTGAGTACAGACACCCAGAACTACCAAGTTATATGTTCAAGTCAGCTGCCTTAATATCCTTTATTCAGATACCACAATGACATCCGCTGACCATTTTTTTACTATTTGGTTTCCTCTGTTCAATGGAAGTTGTTAATGTCGTCAGTAGGGCTGGGACTTCTTAACATAAGGGAAATGGAGACCTAAGTATCTCCCCTGCAACAAGGAACTGCTATGTCCTTATCCCACAGATAAGGGGAAGAGATGGTTGGGAGACCTGATACTGGTATGAATATTGTTCTCCGGTAGACTGAAGAACTTCAGTGGCTCCTCACTGGACCCCTTCATTTGTGTAGCAGGGATGTGGAACCAGTTTGTGACTTCGTTGGAACAGCAGATGATGGTGGAAGGGGAATACACACTTATCATGGAAGACGTGGTTAGATGATCGCAGTTATTTGTTTTTCCAGGACACATGATACCTACAGAAAGTTTTGAATTCTACAAACACATATTTTTGCTGGTAGTTCTCATTAATTCATTCCGTGTTACTGAGCTGATGGACGAGTTAAAAGTATTTAATAAGACTGTGTAGTTTAGACTTTGCCAAATATCTATTCCTATTTATGCAATGTAAAAGACATTTTACATGTCTAGATTTATTGTGACACTCTAAAATAACAAATGGTAGCCCTAGTTCATTCTAGATGCAATGTTCAGTTCTGTAATGCCTTTCTAAAGAACTATGCACAGTGGAAGAAGAAGTTACTTTAACCTGTTTAAAATTCCTAACACTGAGACCCAGAAATATAATAAAGTATATTGTTTTATAGGGTATATAAAAGGAAAGTCCGTGCTGAAGTAATCAGATTGATGGTAAAGACAAAATTTTGGTATACGATGTTACAGTTTAAAAGAACTATAGAAACTAGTATCATGAAATGATTGTAAACTATAGAAAACACTAAATTATAATAGTGTAAAATAATGGTATAAGATCTTGTAGATCAAGATTAAGGAATTGAGATTCCCAACACAATGGCATGGGCCAGGGAGAAAATCCTTTAGTAAATATAAACTAAATGACATTTAAATGGCAGACTCAGGAGGTAAAGGAGTTGCTGTAGTGTGGGAAAGTATATGCAAAGTCATCCAGGAGAGAGGAGACTTTATTTAATAAACCTTCATTTTTGTTCTACGTAATTTTGAAGAGATTTTTTTTTTTTAAAGGCTGGCTTTTAAACATAGGTTTTTACATTTAAATGCCTATTTGTTCATCAGTAGCAAGCTCACTATGAGGAAGACATTTGGGCAGATTCACAACAGAGCCGTGGCCAGCTTGGAGCCTTGTCACACTTTGTTTATTAGATAGTAACCGTGAAGGAAGTTCGTTTGGTACATGTTTTGAATAGGACATTAATTAGCCTAGAAGAGAGCAAGGTTTCTTGTTGCTAGCTACATGTAAAACTTTCTGTGTAATTTCTGAAATTCAGAATTATTTTACCAGTCTATTTGTGATTATTCTAAGTATTCTGTGTACAGTAATTTTAAATCAGAGTTTGATTAGACTTGGAACAGGGTAGAACTTCCTGTTCTTAAGGCCTCATCCCAAGATATTTCAAGAGGGAAAAAAAAAGTGTAAGCAGTCAAAAAGAAGCAAAATGGGGTAATGTATACCTGTACTGCTTACGGAGAGAAAGGAAGAAAGCAGATTACCTTTCCAGAGGTTAGTAATAGAAAAAAACGGTAGAACCTTGTGAGAATGGAACTGTAAAAGTGTGTGGTTTATACTTCTGCAAGATTATCCATCAGAAAAGCTGTGTAAAAGTCAAGATGGATGTGGGCAGAAGCAAATATTAATGGAGAATTCTGTGAGAATTACTATACTGTTGAGGATGAAATAAAAGGCTTGAATCAAGTGTTCACTTAAGTGATTTAGATTGCATATTCGTTTAATTTGAAGGTAGAATAGATAAGATAAAGTTTATACAATTTCTAAGGGGAAGCTTGAGTGATGAAATCATATTTGCCATTGTGGGAGTTTGAGAAGAGAGACTTGTATGAAAAAGGTGGGTTTCCTGGTTCTTTCCTCAGTTAAGTGCCTGACATTAGCTACAAACTTGTGATGAAGCCTCTTCAAAATTAAACAGTCATTCTGGGAATTGAGCTACACTTTCTATTAACTTTCAAATAGCAGTATTTTAGTTCACATGACATTTCAGAGTTACTGGTTTTTCCAAACTCCAGATTACTTTCCTATGAGAGATGCAACAAATGCAAATATCATCAGCTTGTCATCTTTAAAGAAAGACTGATGTTTTGTGTATTTTCATGTGGAGGTCTCTGCTCCACTGACTTGAGATTTGCTTTCCTAGTCTAGTCCAAAAGCTGGTTTTCGACCATTCTGCAATTAGGAAGTTCTCAGAGAAAGTATGTTCTTTCCAACTCACTGCAGTCCAGGGATGGACAGAAGGCAGCTCATTTAAGAAGTGCACAAGGTTGCAAATTCCAGTAACAGTTGTGTGTTTTCCAGAATTGTGTAGTCAAGAGAAATGTCTTTGAAAAACCATGAAGAGGAGAAGTTGACTTTGGTTAGTGAGCTGTCCATCTGCTTTTGAAGAATAGCTAAAACATGATGGAGAGCTATAAGGTATGATGCCTTGGAAATTATCCCAGTTGACAGAGTCACCTTGTGCAAAAAAACCATCTCCCTCTATGTAAAATGTGGAGACATCTCAAAAAGAGATTCTGCCCACCTTTATTTGGTGGGGTTTTTACCCTGCTCTTTATCGTGGCATTAGTGAAAATGATGTCAAATGATGTAATGCTGAGTGGAAATAATTTTCAAGGGCATGGCATTTGTACTTTCCAAAGCTGATTAATGCTTTTTCAGTTTAAAACAAAACAAACAACCCACACTCAGCCATATTCAAACTAAATTGAGCTAAATTTTGTTCATAATTGAATTTATAGTACAAGAAAAAATACGGTTCTGAGCAGCCTTTTTACTTCCCTTGCATACCCAAATCTTTGCATATTGATCGTACCTCTCCACAGAGCAAGCTTCAGAAATCTTCGTGATTCATAGTCTAGGTTACTTTTCTTTAGAGAATGAAAGAATCAAATTGCATAATCCAATGTCCTTCTTTGGACGTATGTTAAGTAGTGTAGTGAACACTATATCACATGAAGTTCCAGAATACCTGCAGAATACTACTTTGATACTAAAGCCACTGTAGTGGGGAGAAACTAATTTTCCTTTTCCAATGTTTTTTGCCTTATTTAAGGTTGGATATATTGTGGCTCTAGCTACTTAAGTCTGGGACACAAGTGTAATGCTGCTGTTCAGGATGCTCTTACATTAACTTCTCTATTGATGAGTAATTGAATAAGGACCCAGGAACAGCCTCTTCTCCTAGTACTGCAGTATCTTCCGATTTTGTTTTTATGATGTATTATTTTACATGTGCAAATTAAAACATAGCAGCTGTGTTCAGCCAGAAACTCTCTGGTACAGAGATTTTGAGCTAACAAAGTAGTTACCTTGAGTTTTTATGGTATTATTTTGCTTCCTTGCACTTGCAAGCTTCTGGGTCTTGAAACAAAGTAATTTTCCTGACAGATTTTGTCACTTGAGGTAGGAATAGCTGTGTCTGTCCATGCCGCAGAGTTACGTGATCCTATAAACTTTGTGCTTTGGAGATTTTTTTGAAGTTCTTAATGGCAGATGGAAGGTAAATTAGTAGAATGTAATCTGTGTTGAATGTATAGATTTATAATAAATATTTCTAAACTGAACTTTGTTCCAGTTGCTTAGTTTCCTAACATTCTTGTAGAGAAAACTGAATTCTTGCATTTTTGTGCCTCATTTCTTTAAAATGGCCTTAATTCTATGTGGTGCACAGTGTTGTCTATGTGGATTTCTCCAGGGGTTTTGATAGGCTTTGTCACAGCCTCTTCCCAGAAAAACTGCTGTGTTACAGTCTAGTGAAGTGGTCCATGCAGTGGGTGGGGAACTGGCTGACAGGCAGCACGCAGAGGGTGGTGCATTGCTCCTTTTTACACTGGCAGCCTGTCACAAGTGGGGTCCCCAGGGATTAGCTTTGGGCCCAGCACTGTGTGATTTCTTCGTAAGTGATCTATGGTGGGATCCTGATAAACCCTGATAAAAATCTGCTGATGATAGCAAACTGAGTGGGGAAGTGGGCACTTTGTAAAGGAAATTCACCCTATGGGAAGACCTAGACAGGCTGGAAGAGTGGGCTGACAAGATCCTTAGGAAGTTCAACAAGAGCGAGTTGTTGCCATTGTTCAACCTGGGAAGTCATAATCCAGTACTGCAGCGTAGTCTGGGATTTACCTGACAGAGTGCTAGCTGTGGAACAAAAGACCTGGGTATCCTGGAGGAAGACAGTCTCAATCTGTGTGAGCAGTTGTTTCTGAGCAAAGACAGGCAACAGATTGCTGGGTTGCATCAATAAAAGTATGACCAGCAGAAATGAAGAAGTTATTATCCCACTGTTCTCAGCACTTGTCAGGCCATACCTGCAATACTAGGCTGGAGAGGGTCCAAAGAAAGGCCACAAAGATCATCGAAGGACAGGGAAGCCTGCTGTGTGAGGAAAGCTGGAAGAACTGGGTTGGTTCAGTCTTGAGAAGAGAAGACCTAGAGTAGACCTTATCACCATGTTCCAGTATTTTAAAAGGTGGTTACACAGAAGGTGAACACTCCTTTTGTACAGTGAGTCACTTTTAAAAGGAGCTAATGGTACAAGTTACTTCTGTGTAGATTTTGGTTAGACACAAAATTTTTCACAATGTAGTAAAGTCAATCAGCTGTTGGAACAATCTCCCCAGGGAAGTGTTGTGTTCCTCAGTGTTGGACAATTCAAAGATTCGGCTGGACAGGGTGCTGGGCCATCTTGTCTAGACTGTGCTTTTGCCAAGAAAGGTTGGAACAGATGGTCTTTGAGGTTCCTCTCTAACCTGGTATTCTGTCATGAGCTCAGAGAATTGGGTTTCTTGGCTTGTTTCACCTGCTGTTGCATTACTTTGCCAAAAGATGATTTGTACTCAAAGGGCCTAATCCTGACATAAGTGACATAATGTAAGTTAAGGGTAGATTTAACTTGTTAATTCAGTGATGTGGAATTGGGTTCTCTGTTTCCATATGTATCTCACAGATTTAGCAGTTATGCAAGAAGATAAATGATACTTCTTGGTAATGAATAAGCTGACCCCAAACAATTTAGAAATGAAGCAAAATAGTTGTGAGTTTTGCCCACTCACAATCAGAAAACTGTGTTTGCAGTATCAGCTTAGGCTTTGTTTAATAATTTTTTTTGTTTGGTTTGGGGTTTTTTGAATTTGTTAATGTCCTATTATTGAAGTGTAGAATTGGAGCTTTACCATTACAAATAGATTTAGGATTTTTTTCCTCTGATGCCATCATTTTAAGGATCAGAGTTCCAGAATGCTTGCAGCAGCCTTGTATTTTTCTGTCTGTTCGTGACAAACCAGCTACTGTACATTCATATAGAGCAGTACAGTCCTTGCCACTGGCAGTCTCTCTGTGACAGAGAGCCTGTAGGCTGACATAAAGTGCAGCCTGTTGTGAACTGCTAAGTGGGAGTCTGCCAAAAACTCAGCAGACAGAACTAATTGGGGAGAAAAAGGATTTTTGTGCCCTCATCTCTCCCTCTTCAATTTTTTTTACAAGACGGATATTGTTAAAGTAACTTGTTTATGTAAGATTTGTCTGCCTCTATTTTCTCATTGCATGAATCATTTTTTAACTTCAAGTCTTGCACTGCAGGTCACTGAGCACTTCCACATGGCGGCTGGCGCAGGACCAAAGTCGAGACACGCAACTCATCACAGTTGATGAAAAATTGGTAAGGGTTTTCTACTGAATACTGCTATGATACAGCCTTCAGGGTTATTTCTGCACAATAGGCATTTAGTATGGTATTCTGCGTTCTTCTAGGAAAGCCGTATAAATGTGAACTACAAAGCAACAGCCCTTTATACACTTCTAAAAGGGGAACATCAGTAAAACATAAGTATGTGAACGAATATGGCATTCATAGTGTTAAGTAAAGTAAAATGATGAGTACCTTATTTAATATTACTATATTTTAGTCAAGGACTAAAATTAATAGCTGAGCTGTAATTAAGAACAAGTTTGTTCTTTTTGAAATTTGTGTATATTTTCTGTGTAGTGAAATTATACGGAATTTGCCAGCTTCCTGAAATTTTCTTTATTGGTACCCATATTACTAAAGATATTGTGTAAAGAAACATCCTGGAAGATTATTGTTACTATGCACATACACTATAGCTTTTGAATATGCATGAAGGTTAGATTACAACTGGAAACAAATGCATAACATTCTTCTGCTAATCAGTAGCAGATCAGAAATTTGGCAATCTTTTCTTGTAACTTCTTCCATAATGTGTGGTCTGTTACTCTAGATGCAACCTGACACTTATGTTTACATTATTCAATAGTATAATTTTTGTAAGACTTCTGGGGGGAATGCATCACAGCAGAAGCATGCCCTTCATTGGTTTTCATATCACTTTTGAATCTCCAGGAAAACAATGTTCCTATGGTATGTACCAGACAGTTCACATTAAATATATCTTTTTTGTATCCCTGAAGCTATACTAACTACCTAAGAAATATTTGGAATTTATAAATTGTACATTTATAATGAAATGTACAAGTCGAGACAGCTGAAGTTTAACAGGCTGTTGGAAAAAACCCACACTTACTTTAACAACTCTTTAGGGCTTGTTTCTCTCATGCTTTGTATATAGATGTAGCAATAATCATGTACATAGGGGTAAAAAAAATCTGTTATTTCATAAACTTCTTTCTGAATTTAAGAAGTAACAGTATAAACACTTTAAATCTTAGATTTAAAAATTAAGGAAAAAATACTACTTTATTCTAGCAAATATGATTATCTTACTAGTCAAGTTGCATAGCTTGAGATTCAGGAAATTTGTACAGAGATCGTGAGTCACTGTGTAAATAAGCTTGAACAAGTTAGTAGACCTGCACTTTCCTAAATGACTTGTAAATGCACTGTTCTTTAATGTTAAAATATATGTATATGTATGTAAATACAGCTTTTATAATGCCTGAAAAGTATCATATTTCCCTATCGTGGCCTTGGGTGACGGATACATAGGTCTGAAAAGACTAAAGCGCGAAGACAGACCCATAAAATACATACCCTTCCGTCTTCTATTTTGAATTTAAATGTACATTATCCAAAGTTAGTGTTGTACATTACCCTGCCTAGCTATGACAGTTGAGTTAAAGTGAAACTAATTTGAAATACAGCTATTCAGTTCCCTTAGTGTTACTGTAAATGAACCGTATGTAGAGTGGATGTTTCTAATGTCATTATATGTTGTCATCAAGTTGAAGACTCATATCATATTTGCTGAGGTTTCTTTGAGATCTCATAGTAGCAGCCATTAAGTATTTTTATTTTTATACATATAATGTATCTAAGTCATTATTTTATTTCTTGAAATATTAGGTTAAATGTCAGACTGCCTAGTACTTTCTTACGATGTTGTGCATGTAGGTCCACATTCTAAATGCAAAACCCTTTTTTTTTTTTTTTTTCTTTTCTAGATTATTATAGCACCTGAAACAAAATGACGGAAAATTAGAAACTTCATTTGTAACTTTAGTTAAATTTTGGGAGTAGTTTCCATAATGTCATAAATTCATGCTCTTTTAATGGGCAAAACTTATATCCCATTAATAAGGAAAATTGTCACAAAAGGGTTTGATATGGTTTTCAACATTTTCAGCATTAGGAGAAGTTCTCTAGACACCTGTTAAATCTCATGTTTAAGTAGAGTACTGTCTTACCTTCTGTTAATTAATGTTACAAAGCATAAAACCATTATTTCCTTGCAAGTTGTATTTAAACTGTATTCTGGAAATAGATACATAACATTTAATTTTAAAAGACTCCTTTTTTTGTATTACAGATTGTTAGAAATCACTGAATTGTATTTTGATGGATTTATCATCTTTGTCATATTTAAAAAAAATTTTTTTTTAAAGCTGGACATCACCTTATGGGTGCTTTTACATGCATTTCAGAAGGAGCAAGAACAGCTGGAAAACGGAATATGGTTATCCTTGTTTGCCATGCTCATCCTGTAGCTTATTTTGAAATGGAAGTCTTCTTTGACTTGGTACTTACAAGGCTGGAAGAGTAATGCTGAGGTTGTTGAAAACTTCTAACTGCGTATTTTAGTGGAATAAATCTGTATTTCCAGTAGACCTCTTGTAGACCTTGTATTCCTATGTGTACATGCATATGCTAGAACTTCTTCAACAGCATGATTTGGTTCTAGAAGTACTAAAATATTCCTTGTTTTGGGAAAAACAAATTAAATAGAAGTGTGAGCATCCTGACGTTGAATAATTCGGCAGTAGTTCGTCACTTCCTTACTGCAGCCTTTAATATGTTGAATACAATAGAAAAATGAGGTCCAATGAAATAGTATGAAAACCAGTAGTTTAGATCACATTCATTTGTTACACTAGGAAAAAAGTGTCTTATGTAAAAGGAGTTAAATGCTCAGCTTATGTAGAACATACCCAAGAAATTATATCTTTGTCTCAGTTACTAGCTGTTTTCAGTGAATGCTGAATAAAATAACTTTTAATGAACAGTAAAACCTGAAGAAAATAACATACAAAATGAAAAAAGCTCAACAGAAATTCACTTCTTGCATCACATTTTGATTCTCTGGCCACCAGTTAGGTCATATTCCAAGAATCTGGACAAATAGCTATGTGAAAAGTAGTCTCTCAAGACCCTGCTTGCATTAGGAAATTTGGGCTATAGAGGGCAAAGGCTGTCAGCAGCAAATCTCATTCAGGTAATGTTCCAAATTATTTAACTGTTTGTGTGTATGGTATAAAATACATAATTATATCATCATTATAAAAAGTTGAAGTGGTTTTGCCCGAAATGGGGAGTCGAACTGTTCTAATTCCTGTGATTTGTTTCAGTTGTTGTGAGTAGGGTGCATCAATACTGTGTATAGCTAAAAGTCATCCAGTTCAGCATGTGTGCTTTAAGCAGGCTTCCCAGTCAGTGCTGGTAAGGCTGCATTGTGGATATTTAGCCTGGAGTTAGGTACTTTGGTGGAGGTTGCTGATTGCAGTTGAATGGTTGCCACAAATATTTGTCAATAAAAGGACTTTTCTATTGGTGAAATGATAATGATATTTCAAGAATGTTTCAAAATTAGAACTACTGTCAGAAATTATCCATTGCATTGCCAAAGCAGAATATTCAACTGATAATATATACTCTGTAACTCAATGCAAAAATTTTTGCAAGAGCAGTTATAGGGCTTGGTCACTGGGGAGTTGTAGTTACCTCACAGATGTTTTTATTCTGTATCAGGCCAAGATAAAATAAGATGAACTGCTGCACAGGGTTGAGCATTCCAGGCCAGTCCTATACAGTGCAGTTTAAGTGGTACTGAAGTAGTTTTTTTAGCAGGTGAGAACATCTAGGGACACAAATTTTACAAGCGTGAAAGGCTAAACAGAATGATGCTATTGACATTTCATCGCCTGTCCTGAAGTTGTTTTGTCTATACTGCTATTTAACCTTTTCTGAGTAATGGCTCAGAAGTCTTAGTACTGAACCTCAGTAGAGGACCATTTTCTTTCAGACTGTAGGCAAACTCTGTATAACTCACTGAAGATAACTTATATAAACCAAACTGGGCACAGAAACTTTTATTTGAGAGTGAACAGTTAGCATCTTTGAAAGGGTGCTCACGATGATCTGAAAATGCCGTATACTGCAGCAGCCTATGGCATCCTGGCTTGGATCAGCAGTAGTGTGGCCAGCAAGACCAGGGCAGGGATTGTGCTCCTGTACTGGGCACTGGTGAGGCCACACTTCAAGTGCTGTGTCCAATTCTGGGCCACTCACTCCAAGAAAGACAGTAAAGTGCTGGAGTGAGTCCAGAGAAGGTCAGGGGAGCTGGGGAAGGGTCTGGAGCACAAGTCTTGTGAGGAGCAGCTGAGGGAACTGGGGGTGTTAAGCATGGAGAAGCTCAGAGCACACTTTATTGTTCTCTACGACTACTAAAGGAGGTTGTAACCAGGTGGGATTGGTCTCCTCTCCCAAGTAGCAGTTGTTAGGAGAAGAGGAAATGGGGTGGATGTTAGGAAAAATTTCTTCACAAGAAAGGTTGTCAAGCATTGGAACAGGCTGCCTGGGGATGTGGTTGAGTCGCCATCCCTGGAGATGTATAAAAGAGGACACTTGAGGACATAGTTTAGTGATGGACTTGGCTGTGCTGAGTTAACAATTGGATTCAATTATCTTATGAGCCTTTGCAGTGATTTCTGTGATTCTAATAACTATTGTGAAATCTGTGTCAAGAATCTTAGCAGCTTCCTTTTGGCTGTCTAGAGGTATCATTTAGTGTCTGTTTTAAATCTTTATTACTAGGTAATCCAGGAGTAACAGTGTGTTAACAGGATTCTCAGAATATGAACCTTTTCTGCAAAAAAGTTGTGTGGAAACACTCCAGTCCGTTTTTTCTAGAAGACTGTGTTATTAGCAAACATCACATGGTGTTTTCAGGATTGAGTCATAGTTTGTTCACCATCCAAATCCCAATTTTGGCTAGGATTAAAAATTAGTGAAATTGTATAATCTTTGTTTGATTAAAGAACTGTAGACTTTACTATAATAAACAGTGATAATACTACAGCTCAAAGTAAAATATACAAACAAGTGAAAAATAGTCTGGAATGATGAAACTTCTTCAAATCTCAGTCTGATAGTCTACAGTGCTGTGAAACAAAGGACATAGCAAATCAAGCTTTAAAATGCATTTTAAAGTGTAATCATTGCTTTCCCAAGAACTGAGAGTATATAGTACACTTTACTCTGAAAACCAAAGCAGTAATGTGTCATAAAATTGTGTGAGACAGTGTGACATTGCATTGAAGGCTGTGTGTAGGAGCTGTTTTTGCAACTCAGTGAAGAGAAACACTTGGCAAAGTATGCATTTATTAAGGACAGGCTTACTAGATTTTCTTTTATTGAAACTACTATTTCAGCCAAGCATTCTCCAAGCATTACCACTGTGTTAAATAATAACGATATAGTGGATGTTCTATGTTTTGGTTTTCCAAAGTGCTGTTAACCCATTATGGGTTAATTCCTTAAGGGTGAGTTCAAGCTGTTCCTAAAGTACCTTAGTGGGATAAAAGAATTTGCAATAATCTTTTCTTCATTTAATCCACTCTAGCTGCAGTGTTTATTCAAGTGCCTACCACAAAGGATTCAATTCACGACAGTGTTCCTCTGTAGATGAGGAATCTAACTTAGAAATTTTTCTGTACTTCATGTGTATAGCTCTTGATAGGGACTTGTCATATTCAAAGCATACGTGGACTAGGATGGTAGTTCCTGTGAGGATTCAGACAGGTACTCATTCCCTCCCCCTAGCGTCAAATTTTCCTCTTGTGGCTTGTCTTCCTTCTGTTTTGGGTTTTTCTTTTTTTCCTCTTCTCTCTATATTAGATCAGCAGCTTGCATTTTGCTTCAGAATAGTGAAAAATGAATAAAAAATAATAAAGCTGTTAATGTAAAATTAGGCTAATAAAGATTTTTTCCATACTTTACTTTGCAGATACATTTTGAGAAACAGTTTCTAGCTTTGTGCAAAGGGGCTTTGCATATGAAGCCTGTGATTTGGAGAAGTACTTTCTTCGATCACAGTTGTGTCAAGTAAGCAGGTGATCAGCTTGTTTGAACTGTGTTGTACTTGAGATCCAAGATTTAAAAAAATGTTTCGTTTGCCTTTGGTCATCTGCAGTTCTGTGTTTGACCACTCTGATGTTTGAATGATGTTAGAGGCTGATTAAGGTATAAAAGTACATTCTAGAATTAGTTCAAAATTAATTGAATTATTTCAATAAAAGTAAAATATTAAAAACAGAAGACCATTAGGAAGTAAAAACTCATGCATATCTACTTTTATTGAAGTGTCTAATCTAAGAGTGGACTTGTGCAGAGTTAAATGCTTAAAGGCCTTTACTCTGCGGTCACTGATAGTTTATTTGTGAAACTGCATTTTTGCTGCAAAACATAATCTATTATGAAGTTATTTTTCTATTTTTCTGTTTTACCCTGCACACACTCTCCCATTTCCCACCGCCCCCTCACCCAGTGAAGTCTAAGAAATACTACTTTGGGGAGGAAAAAAACCTTGTTAAAGAAGCAGATAATATGAAATGTAATATTTAAAAGGTTTAATTACTCTGGAGATGGTGATAGTCTTTCATACGTCATGTACAGTGTTCTGGTCTGCCAGAGCATATATTTATTTCTAAACATTGTTTCTAATTGAAATAATTTGACATTTTCTTTATAGTTATGGTTAGTAGTTTCATTTGGGCTTAATTACAGAACAAGCTCAGGTGTAATTACCAGTTTATCTAGTTACGTACGTATTTTCAGTACTGCACATTCACTATATTTTGCTGTTTGGCAATTAAGTCCCTCCTAAGTTGGAATGTCCTAGCTCAATTTGGTCTGTAGTACTTGCTATAACTTGTTTTTTGTAAGCAATTGTAGTTTGATGAAGCTTGCAGTGGTTTAGAAAACCCAGCTGGCTGATAAAATGCTATCTCTAAGAACGTCTCCAAGTAACAAGTTACTCCCTGTTGTAAAGAAGCTTTCTATAACTCTGACAGTCCAAGTAAAGAAATTGCCATCACATTTAGCTGTCTTATAAGATCAATAAATATTACTGTATTACTAAAGTTCAGTTGAAAATAATTCTGGTGTTCAGTTTAGAAAACTGCACATTTTGCAGTAGCTCAGAACCCTGTATGAAGTGATAGATAGTTGTATCCATGAGGGCAATTGCCCTCTCATCCCTGTGTAGGTTTATTTTGGGTTTAGGCTGGGGCAAAGGATTTGGATTGCTTTGGTCTGAGAGTCTTTTCTTTTGGTACATAGTAGTGCTTTCTCTGCTGGCTCTTGGAAGGAGGAGTGTCTGTGATTGAGGCTACACAACCCTTCCGAGTGTCTGCTTTCTCTGGGCTTCCTTCATACAGCATTATTGTGCAAAAATTTCGAGGCTTCAATCTAGAGCACTTGGTCGAAGTATGTCTTTTTGAAAAGTAGGTAGGCTTTTTTTTTTCATTTCATTACACAGTATTTAATTTTATATCAAAGAATAATGCTTTTGAAGAGCTTGCTGTGATGGCCGCTCAGAACAAATTAAAGGGGTGTCATTGTGTTGTGTGTGTTTAGTTTGGATTACAAAGGGTTTTTCAACATGCAAATACTTAACTTGGTTTTGGAAGTCTAAATGTTTCTAATCTGCTAGGAAGAATAAAAGTAAGTCCTTGATACAGCCAAGTACTCAAATGGAGTAGCTTCATTTTTTGGAGCTGTTTTGTTCAATAGTTTTGGTTTTTAAAGAGTGGTATTGCTATGTTCTCATAAAACAGTACCATTATCTGAACCTTGTCTAAAACACCCAAGTTCGTATCCCATGTTATGAAATATTTCTGTAGATGACATGAATTCTTTTTGTCTTGTCAGGAATAGTGAATAAACAGTTCCCTGTACAGTGCTCATTTTTTTGTGCATTCTAATGTGTCTTTCTGCATTTCTGTAGTACTAAGTTGTAGACTTAAACCACAAATCCTAGCCTAGGAAAGTCTAGAAAACCACAAATTCTAAGAAAGTTCCTTGCACAGATATGAAAGCTGTTTCTAGTCATGAAGTTCTAGCTGAATCATTTTACCAAGTCAGAAAGGAAAAGCATTCTTTCTCTGGAAAGCCTGGTAATTTCATGGCAATCCTTGAACATCTTGGTCACGCTGCAAGAGAGCTTGGTGCTTCTTCAGTACTTCCTTGTCCCACTCATCATCAGTGATGGAATCAGATGCTTTTCAAATTCTTGATGGCATGTTTTTGAGGTATCTTTGAAGTACTTTCGTGTCTGTTTTCTCAAACTGGCAAAGTTAACCTGTGTTAAGTGGGGACATCAACCATGGAGAGAGCATCTGATGTTCAGATACAGAGTTTCACTGTGCCGTTTAGTTCTTGTGTTGTGAAGCACACACTGTAGGGATGTTGCTTAGTCTCTTATGTATCTTTTTTGGCATACTCAGTTCTACTCACTCCAAGTTTAAAGCAAAAGAAAGTCTGTGCTGATGGGAAAATAACTTTTATCCTATTACCTGTTATCCTGAAAACTTGGTTAAAAAGTGAGAAGAGGCTGAGCTATAAGGAATTTCTACAAAATGCTGGTAGGACATACCAAGGACAGTATTTTTTTAAAGATGTTTTAATTATGTTGCAGATGTTTTTGAAAAATTATGACTGGTTAGTAATTCAGATTAAAATTTCTTCAGAAGTTGTTGATTTTCCTTATCAGTTAATTTTCTAGATGTGCACATAAATTCGCATATAAAAATAAGTAACTGTTTTTCTTTGTAGGCCAACATCCTCTGTATAAATCATGTATTTGAAGTTTTCACTGAGTAGCATGTTAACCAGGCAGAAGCTGTTTTAAGATAAATATTGTAGCTTGCACTAATATTTTATTTTTTGTTCTTCTGGTGTGTATTTTTTGTTAGGACCACATTTTTGTTGCTATGTTGACTCTATTTGAAAGCATTCTCAAATCAACTCATTCTGGTTCTGTTAAGTCAGAAGTTGCATATCTTCTCTCTAATGTCTGGTTACAATACAAATTCTTACTTTTTTATCACCGTTCAGTAAACACAACTGTACATTGTACTCTCCTTTGATTTTTTTCCCCACAGCAGTAGAAAACTGAAAGGAACATGTAGTGTATCAAGTTGAATTTCAAGTTAGATTTCAAGTATCAAGTTGGATCTCTCTCTATTGTATTAGAAAGTATATGACCGTGATTTCTGTCCTATAAATAATCTTGAAGGCCAAGCATATGAAGGTCAAAGCGCTAATTACAGGAATCGACTTCTAGAGAGAACAAGCTAAAACCAGTTGTGAAGTAACACTAATATGTTCTAGTTATGATTCAGCTTTTTAGAGAGAGATTTTTGAAACAATCGATTTTATCTAGCCATATTGATAAATGTAAAGAAACCCATTTTGTCCCATGGTATTAAAGTGTATTTTATTGGTAACATTGAAACAGTTGAAGCCCCATCAATCCTTCCCATTCCCACCAGGAAGTAATGATTGTGCTTCTGTTAGAAAAGAACCTTCTAAAACACAGTTAAGGCTTAAAAGCTATATGCACTAATTAACAAAATACAGTGAACATTTAAGCTGTTAATAGCCGCAACATCCCTGATGCATAGACCTTCAATATGCTAACACTGCATAACAGTTCTCTATTGTGCATCTCTTTAATGAGGGTAACTGTGTCAGTTCTTTTCTTGCTTCACTACCTGCTGTGTATGGAAATTATGTACACTATTTAGCACTTTCTTTCAACTTTTAAAGTGCATGCATATTACATAGAAGCATTACATCCTGCATTAGGGTAAGGGAGAGCTTTTAACAGGTCTGATTTCCTTGTCGTTTCTGAAGTGCAACTTTTCTTCTTCTAAAAAGCATACACTAACAGGGATTTTGCTCCAAATTTGCATTTCTTGATTGGGGGTTTGCTTCTGTTTTTCTCTCCTATGTCTCACACCACTTGTAACTGTATGGGCAAAGATCTGTTAGAGAAATCACTTTCTCTATAAAGGAAATGTGAAGAATAGAGAACATGCATCACAATGAAGGCAGGCATTGGTTGAATTTCCTGATAACTGTTCTTAGTAGCAGACCATACAGGTGTGACAGAACTGTGAAGCTAAACTTTAAAATACTACTTTTTGCCTTTTTTTTTCACCCTCACCTTTGATGGGTACCTTTTTTTTAATAAACAGAAGCCTAAAGAGTTTGCTAAATTTTAAACCCTTAACTTAAATGCTGCTCCACAGCTACCATTCAATAGGGAATTAATTAATTGGTAGTTGTGAGGTGAAAGGAAAAGAACACTAGAAAATGCACGATAATGGAATCTAAATTTTAGTATTCTTTGGTCTAGCTTCCAGGCCGGGGACACTGTTAGTTAGTTAAAAACTGAATTCACAATTAATATTTCATACACGGTAGTGATAATGTTTCTTAGGACTTGAATTCATCATAGAAAATCTTCCCAGAGTTATCAGTTCCTAAGGTGTTGCTGTACATCCAAATGGGTGCTCAACAGCTCAGACCTTGGAATATTTGCTGTCCAGGTTGGATTAGGAATTGACCAAGGTATTCTTGCCTCACAGCAGCAATTCCACTACTTGTGTGTAAGTAGTTTCCCAGTTCCCTGCAGGCTCTGAATGTTTTGCTCCTTTGGGTCTTTTGGAGCTTCAGTGGATAAGGGAGCTTTGAGAAGAAGCCATGTATTTAACATCAGTTGAAACCCTTTCCAAAGGCTGAAGATGATGAAACAAGTGATACCTGAATTTGGGAACTCTACTGGGGCCTTACTTGGAAATTTTCTTAATTATTACTTTAAAGGAAGCTTTGTAAGGTTTTCAGATGGGCATAAAGCATAATTTTTAATTTTTTTGTTCCTGACAGAATTCCTGAAAAACTGTAACCTTAAAAAATTCCTTTAAGTCATGTGTTTATGGTTTAGTTTGTAAATACACGTAACTTTTAATGAATGTTAAAAGTAAGTACTTCATTAAAATGGCATCAGAAATATACAAAAAATACAGAAATTATGTCCAGTGCACAAGAGTAGCCTGAATTTTGGCTTTCACTTCAGATATAAAGACCTCATCCTGAATTGCTGGTTAAGGCTCTTGATGTCCATGATCAAAAATTGCATTTTATAGACTGTAAGTCATTGGTAATGAATAATTCACTAAGATATTATTGAAATACTGTGTTTAGCTTTGCAAGACAATCTGCTTACTGTGACTTATGCTAGGATTATATTATAAATAATCAGAACTGCAAACTGAATAAATTATGTTTGAAAAACATGCCAGCACTGAACTACAAGTACACTACAATATGCTATTTATTTAATAGTACCTACAAAATTGAACTAACCAGGGGAATAGGGACAAAGTTCTTTATCCTAGGTAGTGTCTATCTGCTAGTACTTCTGTCTGCTTTCCTTCAAAGCTCTTTCCTGCCTGTTCTCTTGTTTTGCACTGTGAAACAGTATCTGTAAGAGCAGTTGCTTATGCTAGTACAGCAGTGAAGTGTTGCCATAATGTAAATTATTCTAAGATAAATCAGATTGTTTCAATGGTTTGGTTATCCTCTTTCTAAATGCAGGTAAACTAAGAGTGCCTCTTCTTTGATTTGAAAGTCTGTCATCTAAAAATACGGGTGTAGTCTTATTCTTCACTAATGGATTTTCTTGCATGTTTTTTAATCTGAGCCTTGTGAATTTCTAGCAGAGTGCTTGAAATTTGTTCAATGTAGAAAATTGTATTCTTAAAAGGCCTCAAGGACCTAGTCACTTGTGTGTGTGTGCAAGCAAAAGATTTGCTCACATATGCTTTGAATGAGTTCTAGAAAGTATGCTTTCTCTAAATATTGTTGGGATACAAGAAAAAGTAATTGCAAGATCTTCTGTAATTCAGACTTTTTTCCACCTTGTTGGAGATAATAATGCTGTTTGTCATTTTGTCAAGTTGAAGAGCATCACATATACACTGAAGTCTCTTGTGAGTACTAGTAGCAACATCAATCTGTTTTTATGAAGTATACTCTCTGCCCCTGATTGCCCCAGCTTTCCTCTGTTTAAGAATGATTTTCTTAATTTTAGATGTATGGAGAAACCAAAATGTAAACGCAGCTATTTGATTTCCTTTCTTTTTAACGTTTTTTTATTTACCCAGACAACATCTACACAGCTAAGACATACTGTTACAGGAAAAAAATATTCAGTATTAATAAATAATACATTTTTGTTGCTTGTGATTTTTTCTTGGCAGAAAAATGATACTGAACATGAAATAATATGTCTGTGCTGAAAGTGGGACTTAGGTGTTTCAACTGTTTCATTTTTAAATTTCTGAAATGTTGTTTACTAGTCCATCAGAATACAGGCTAAATGGTAGGTATGTTTTGCAAGTGTGTCAAGAAAAATGCCTCTGTGGTTTGAGTCTTGTCATAGTACTGAGAGGTGCAAAATCATAGATTTTTGTTTTTCTTTTCAGTGTTGTAGTTTAAACTAACAAAAGCACAACTCAGCAGCTTCTCCCATAACTTGCCAGTAATCAGTTTTATAAATACCAGTTTTCTGTGACTTTTGGAGAAGATGTGAATACAAAATTTGGGGATGTACTGCACACTTCAAGTGAAGTGTTTTTAAAGATGTGAAAGAAGGGCTGTTGAGGATGTTTTCCACTTACTACTGTGAAGTCACGTTCTGATCATTATTCTTGTTTGCTCTTTCCTTGTGTTTTTCTCAAATCACACGTTCAAAGAGATGTTGGTTTAATGGTGTGTGGAATGTGTTATACCATTTTATTTGTAGTCTCTCATACAAGCAAGTATTCAATAATATTAAGAATGTAAAATACTGGGGAAGTGTAGTGAGCCTTTGCAGCAGGACAACGGGGAAGTTCTCAAGGAGTTTTTGCAACTGCAGTGAATGATCAGGCATCATGGTTGCTATAGTATTGCCTCAGCTGTGAAATACCAACTGATGAATAGAAATGCTGAAGCTACCAGTGCTTGTTTTGGATGGTGACACTTCCTTTGTGTAATGGCAGTCGGCAATCTAAAAAGTATTATAGTGGACTTAGCTTGATTCCAGTAGTGTGTTGGTTTCTGCTTCTGTTAGATCTACTTTTCTTCATTTTCAGTTTCTCTTTAGTTTTTTACAAACTGCTTGTGAACAGACATTTTCTTTAAATGGAAGCTTTCATGAAATCTTTGTTATTGTCAAGTTGTTTCCTGTTTAGAATGTTTGGTTTTCTTTTTAAAAATACGGTTCTTTAGGTGCTTTTTTCAGCTTCTTTATTAATCATTCTGCAGGATGGCTACATGGGGGAATATGTTATGAGTAATACCATCTTGTTCACTGTTTACTGTGATAATGCAAAATGATTGTGAAGCCTGAAAGAAAACTGTATCCTGTGTGATACAAAGTTTCCTAAGGGCAAATATGCTTTTTCCCCTTGTTTTGTCTGTAGCTGTTAGATAAACGTTGTCTGACCATGTTTAGTTCATTCTGTTCCATTTTTCCACTTGCAGTTTACATAGCAGATTCTGTTCTCTTGCATTTCCTTCAAAAATATTGTATTGAAATGTTGAAACATGAATGTTCTGATCCTGACTTACAGTTAAGCAGCTGAGCACATGAAATAAAAAACTCTTTTCACAGCAGCTACTTTGTGGGTAATATGCAAGATGTTCTGTGCTTTGATAGAACAGCTTCTAAATAAAGTGAATTGCAACATGCATTTATAGCAAAATTTTACATACTTAGTCTGGTAAAACATGGTGGTGGTGGAGAAGAGAGCAAGCTGTTGTAAACTCCTATAAAGTACAGAAAACTTCTACTTTCTCTCCATTCTAACAAGTGTAAAACTATTGAGGTTAAGTAGGTGGGGCAACCGGAAGTAATTGCTAAGGCCAGTGGCATTTTTGTGGTTTAATAAAGGCAGAAGCTAATTATTCAGTTTTTATTTAAGTGAAATGATGCCAAAAAGGAGGTTCCTGCAGAGCAGCTGCACTCCTTCAGTGTTACCCTAATTTACCACAGACACAACTGTCACAAATAGAACTTTTAAACTTGATATATAGCCACAAAAGTAAGGAGCCCTTTGTCTGGAATGCATGCAGAAGAACTCCTTTATACAAATCAACCGGCAGATGACGGACAATGATGAAAATTTGATTCTTTGAAGTCATAATGGTCATTGAAATGTGTGAAATTCTGGTATTGAAAAGAGAGCGGCTAGCAAGACTCTAAATCCTGGGTGGTTGCTGGAAGCTTGCTGGGAGGTTTTTCTGTGTTTTGACATCAACTTCCCATTGCTTGTTCCCTGTTTCCTTTATTAAAAAAAAAAAAAAAAAAAAGAAGGGGGAGTGCTAAACTGTAGGTAGTTAATAGTGGTTATGTACAGTTTCTGTCTTTGCAGTGAAAGAAATGCCGTAGAAGAAACATGACACCTTTATGCACACCTGACCCATCTATTCAAAACCATTTGTTTTCAGAGCTACTTTCAATCATTTTGTCTCTTTCCTTTAATTAGAGAGTTCCATTTCTTGTCCCCTTTGGAATTTGTGCTATTAGTGGAGTACTTAAAAGAAGGAAATTCTCGTTTCCTTTAAAAGTCATCTTCATGCTGAATAGTGCTTTCATTGACACTGCCTCTGTGAATCAGTTTTTCTCCTTGCTGCATAGCACATTTTGTTTCTTATTACCCTTTCCAGAACAGCTTTAGCAGGCTTTCCACCATGACAAACATTCTTAAATAATGTGAGTTACAATAAAGAAAACGCCCTACATTTGTAAGCAATTTTATGTGATTTCTGCTGTTTAAAAAAAAAGTGGTTTGTCCCTTTCAGCTTATTTCAAGAAGAGACAAAATGCCTCAAAATGAGTATTAAAATTTTCTTGAGTTACAAGAAAAAATCAGTTTGCTATTCAAATAATATATATGAAGAAAAACAGAATGTCAGAATGCACCTTTACATGACAGCCTATTTTAAAAATGTGAAACAGGGTTATTACTTTTTAGTAAAGTAAACCTATACAGTTCAAATCTCAAGTCTTTTATATTGTCATCTAATATCTTTAAGATTTTGAGTGCTGAACACCTCACTAGTATCTTAATATGCTAATACAGCAAAATTCATTAAGGAACACTTGAAAAAAAAAAGATAGTAATGTGAAACCAGCTGTCAAAAATATCTTTGTTTTGGAAAGTTTGTTCACAGGTAGTTTCAATGAGAACTTGAACTCAGAACAAAGCACTGAAGACCCAGTAAAGAGTTCAACCCAATGCAGCATAGTTCTTTTCAAGTATTATATTGTTTTAATGGCATCTTGGAGCGGGAGCTTTAGCCCATTGAAATGTCGCTTAAAGGACAGGTTCTTCTGTCACTAGCTGGAGCTGTGTGGATGAAATGATCACAATAGAGTGTTGTAATGCATTTTAAAAGTGTGAGAAATCAGTTTGTCTAGACTAAGAGTGCGCCTACAGGGAATAGGAATCTTAGAGCTTCTGTGCTCTTTAGGTGTCAAGTATGTGATAGATGCCAAGCCTTTTTATTCCATATCTTTGGCAACAGCTCAGCTATGCTACAGTACCTTACATGTCTATAGCAAGCAAAATCAGTGATTTTATGTCAGGACAACTTGAGCTTCAGCAACCAGAAACTCATTGTCCTAACAACTGTCTGTTCAATTGCCAGCTTTTAAAATGGGAAGATATCAATAAATGATTGCTAGATTCCCAGAAGGCATGGAAACTCTAGCTATAATGAATGTAGTATGGAGAGCTAGCAACACCATGTAGATATTTCGGTTTTGGAAAGCAGGCAGGTTTTAGTTTTCAGTCTGAAAAGATTTTTGTGGGATTAATCCTATATTATTAGTGAAATAACCTGGATTTAAAGTAGAGTGCCCGAAAAAAACATGGCTTGAAGGGTTTGTCTGAGGTTTTGGTTTTACTTTCATCCAGATAAAACAAGCCTAGGCATTTCTTTATTATGGTTATCTCATAAATATAGCATTTGCTGGTTTTAACCCTCCTTTTAGGTTGTGTTCTGTATGCACTGTGTAATATTTTTATGATTTTCTGGTGTTAAGTCTTCAAAAAAGAAAATAGTATATGTCCATAATGTTATTTAACATAGTATCTTTATTTTAGTAGTTCCAGATTATTCTGGAAGAATTTGAAAACTTCAAAATCTGAAGCATAATATTCATAATGGACTTAGGAGTTCCTGAGATTAATAATGTAAAAAAATCGTAATTTTGAGCTGTTTGGAAGTTGACAGATCTGGAAGTATTTGGTGATAACAACTTCAGCATTTTTGCACGTACCATATTGTTCGGGAGCAGAAAAAGAAATTTTTTGTGAATATTACTACACTTTCTCACGTTTGTTAAATACAGAAGTAAAGGCTAATATTTCAGCCTATTTGTGTAAATAAGCAAGCTGAAACTTTGAATCCCCACCAAACTTTACTGCAGGTAAAAACTCCTTTTTGTTAAACAAAGCACTTTGCCAATTCAAATCAGAAAAAATTTAAGCAAATTCCTTATAAAACTGCAGTTAAGCTTCAGCAGTGAGAAATGCCAGTCTGTCAGAAGGTATTTTTACATGGGTGTTGCAACATTCCAGTGGCTGGTACTGCTTCTCTTTCATATCACTGTTAGACTCATACTGAAAATAAGCATGACTTGGTCTTAATGAAAGCATTTATAATGAAATAATGTTAAGATACTTTGACAGTTTCTTTTGGTAGTTTGGGTAGAAATTTCAGAAGTTGGAAAGCTAGTGTGGATGCTTGTTTGTTGCCCCTGCTGTCCTAATAGCAAGTGCAAGTCAAATGCTTTAAACTTCCTCCCTTTTGTAGTTTTGAGGGACTGATCTCCCAAAAATTATCTCTGAAGTAAAATTGAAAATGAGAACTTCTGCATTTCAAAGGATGGTCTGGTGACTGCATCAGGAAGTTTTAAGTTTGCCACAAAGCAAAATCCCATAAAGTTTGTAGGTACATTTATGTAAAACCACAGTGTTCTATTTAAACTTGTTTCTCTTTTCATTCAAGTCATGGCAATACTGTCAAGATGAGTTCAATATGCCCAAAGTTTTGCTGCAGTTTTCTCA
>VZTE01004970.1:214319-290902 GCA_013397775.1 Eulacestoma nigropectus | reverse complement strand
GGGGAGGGGAGGGGAGGGGAGGGAGACAGACTGAGGAACTCCCACTGCCCTTTTATGTATGTAAGGAACAGAGTAGTTTAGCCTCCTTAGAGATAGATGGATTTGATGTTTGATTTCACTCTTTACTAGGGTGAACTGACAGGTTAATTTTATATAGTTACTGTTTAGTTTTTAGCAAGAATGTTCACTTTAATTATATCAGATGCTGAGGGTAATTTTTCACAGCAATTCTGGTGAGGTTTTTCCCTATCTTACACTTTGTTAAAGTCAGTTAATATTTTTAGGCTGGTTTGAAGGATTTATCTATGTTAGGTTTATTTGGGGAGGCCCTCAACAAGACTCATCCCTCCCTAGTAGGGGAGGGCATCCTACTACTGATTATATACAATGTTACAAATCTTTTTTTTCTTTGATGGTTGGAATCTCCTAAATCATTTTACTTCACAAATATACTGAAGAATGTTACCAGCATCAAATGTCCCTGTCTTGATCTTGAACATCAACAGAACTGACTGTCAGGTGCTGAGTCATAGCTTGAAACATGAAGAGGAGGTCAACTTTATGTAATAACTAATGGCTAGAGAAATAAGAGAGCTGAATTCTAGTACCTGCTCTGCAGTCTCAATCAATCAGTAGCATATTGTGCAAAAGATACTACCTTCTGCCTCTTCCTTCATGCTGAGCATAGCTTCTTGAGTCAGCATAGGTGTTGGTGTCTCTCAACTGTATACAGAGCTAAGCCCCAGGGACAGCACTTACACTGCAGCACATACTTGGGTGGCAAGTATTTTGGTGAATAGTCCTGTTCATACGAAGTTCGGGCTCCTAATGGTAATGTAAAATTTTGGAATTGGTCAGTATTTCAGTTTGTGCTCTAATATTTTCATGAAGGAAGAAAGTGTTTGCACATTTCCACATTTGCTTAAGTGGTGCGAGTTGAAACAGTCCTGACTTTGCAGCTGTGGACAGAGAAGGATGGGGGCAAATGTCCTGTCCCTCCTCTGGCACTAGCTGTTTTGTAGATGGGAGATGAGCAGGGTCAGGTGACTGATCCAAGCTAAACCCAACTCAGCCAGGGAAGCAGAATGATAGCAGCCCTAACATCTATCACCTTCAGTTGTGTTCAGTTGAAATCATAATGTACTTCTCTAAATTTTTTTTCAGCTTTTGTAATTTTAAAAATAAGGTATGAAATTATGTAAAAAGCATAAGCAATATTATTTTTCAAGCCTCTTACAAACACTTTTTTAACAAATTGCATTATGTTTTTCTTAGGATATCACTACTTTAACTGGTGTTCCAGATGAGCACATCAAAACCAGGAAAGTTCACATTTTTGTTCCAGCGCGTAATGCAATGCAGTCAGGACTTAACAATACAAAGAAATGGAAGATGGAATTTGATAACAGGGAGCGCTGGGAGAACCCTTTAATGGGCTGGGCATCTACGTGAGTACTTACTGAATTTGAGAATACTTTTCTTATATATTCTGCTCTCACTAGTAATCTAAATCTGAAATATCTTTGTACCTGTAAATCTGGTTGTGTTTTAACAGTACTTAGAGTAAGTGGTTGGGTTTGTTTGTTGTATGATTTATGATCTGTTAAGTTTAAAAGCAGATTTTTGCTCACAGCATCATCTGGAAGAGTTTGAAAAACATGTTAACAACCAGAAATTTCAATGAATACATTGTGGTGATGTTACTGTGTGGCAGCATCAGGGCCAGAAAATCATTAGTTACATGAACTAGTAAATCATTCTCAGCTCTCAGTTGCATCTTTTAAACAAAAACAACAGTACTTCTGAATTTTTTTTATCCTGAGGATCTAAAATGAGGAGTCATAACTAATAAAAAAACCACAACAAACCAAGCTATTTAAAATATTATGTTTCTTTATATGTTGTCAATATTAGTATTAAAAACTCTTAAATATGCAAAAAATACAGAAAGGTACCACTCTTAGGTAAATATACTGTAATTTGGAGATGTAATTACAACTTGGATGCATCTAGTTTTTAATTCTTTTTTTTCCTTATATGAATGTACTACCTACATTTCACAGCGTGTTTAGAATTCCTGTAGACTCTGAGAACTATACCTGCAATTCCTCTGACAATATTGTAATTTTGCTTTGAAGCTGTCTCCTTTGAGGCATATTCAGAATAATTAGTTATTCTACATAAACCAAAATCAACCACTAAAGATTATTTTTCAAACTTCAGATTATCCTCAAACTTCAGATATTTTCAGTGTGTACTGAAAATATCTGGCTACAATCATATTAGCATTTATGATCGAAGAATACAAAATTCCATGAAAGAAAACTTTAAAAACCTTAAACATGAAATAATCTGAGGATGCATTTTTTGAGATTTATTAACATTCTAAATCCAGTCACAGAATTTTTTTTTAAATTTATTTATAACTTAAGTGTATCCAGAAATTTAGTTCAAAGTAACTCTGAAATCAGGTCTTCCTGTTGCATTGATTTCTCATAAAAATTTGAGGAGGTTCTACATACATTTTTATTTTGGGGTAAGAAAAAGAATTTCTCATGGGTAAGCAAGCTCCACGTAGGATAAAAGTAAGTGCTTTGTTGAGAATTGACACTGCTAGGTTAAAGGTTTTATAAATTAGTTTGTATCCGTTCATTTTTAAGACATTCTTGTAAAAACTGCTAGTGTACACTCTAGTGTTACCATTCAACACACAAAAATACCTAAGAGTTTTTTCTCTTGAGATTTAATTTCTGCAAAGAACATTTATTAGACATTTTTCCATTTACTTTTGAATAATGTAATGGGATTAGTGGATTAGAGGTCTTTAGGGTCTACATATTAAAGCCCTTTTTTCTCTGAACTCAGTATACTTACTTACCTATAGGTCTTTCCTATATTTCTTTCATTTTACAGTCTTGTTTGAGGTTGGGGTTTTTTTGTACTTGGTGTTTCTTGGCTGTTGGGGCTTTTTTCCAGTGAAAATCTTCCAGTTATAGATCTAAGTAAAATGGACCCGTGGTACTTGTTTTTAATTGGGAGGTTTCATTACAAGAACGCCTAAAGACAGTTCTCAAGTACACCTTATAATATAAAGCTGTAAACAAAGAAACGTGGGATGTGTGAGGTTTCCATTGTATGAGATCTCGTAAGAGAACAAAATGTGGAATCCTAGTTTTCAGTGACTGATAAGAGAATTCAGGGTAAGCATAGAAAATTCTGCAGCACTGGAACTGCTGACACTATCAGGACATTGTGCTGGACAGCCTGAAATCAAGTTTGCTTACACGCATAGCTCATTTATAGAAATAAATCAGAAGTGTATTTAGATTGAATGAAAGATGATTCCACATAAACCAGAAGAAATAATTTCTGCAAAATTCTCATTTCCCAACTGCCTCTGTCCTGGAAGGCTTTTGCCATATTTGCAGTACTGAACGGACACTGGTACCTCACTACACTTCAGACTTATAGCTTCTTTGTTCCTTTTTAGTAGTGTTGAAAAGATTTTTCTAACCCCAATCATGGAAGAGAGTAACAGTAAGCAAAAGTTGTCACAGTATTGCTGTACACTGGGGCCACTTCATTCTCCACTGCTCATGTCATGACCTAGTTCTTAGTTCCCAATTCACTTACTGCTGTTATAAGAGAAATCTTTAAACATCTTTAATAAGAGAGCCTATCACAGTGGCTTGCAAAAGTGTAATTTCTCTGTTTATCTTGGTTTGGTTTGTTTGTTTGTTGAGTGTTTTTTGTTTGTTTGTTTCTGATTTTTTTTATTGGGGAATATATTGGATATATAGTGAACTCCGTTTTTCCATGTCCACATCAGATAAAATTACACTGTTGTCTTTGCTGGAAGCAAGATTCCCCCTTTTCCCCTCCCCCTTCTCCAGTCCCAGGCTTTGTCCTTTATTGTAGAGAGTTCAGTGTATCTTCGGTCTTTTCTCTTCATTTATCCTTCTAGCTTCAAAGAGAGAACAGTTGAGAGGCAGCTTCTTCAACAGTTTGTTGCAATTTGGTCTTGTCTTTCCAGTTGTCTCCCAGGCTCATAGGGAGCGTTGTCTCTCAGGCTCAGGCAGTGTTATCTATCTTTGTGTTGCTACAACCAGTATCTCATTTCTTTAAGAATTAGAACCCCTCTCTTTTTTTTTTTTTTTTTTCATACTTTGTCATTGTTCTTAAATTGAGCTTTTATAGCAATAAATAAGGCAATTTCATGTTTTAAGTGAGATTTTAATTTGTTTCAGAAAGCTTTATGGTGTTTCATTCCTTTCAAAAATGCAGTTTTAAGAATAGCTGGTCATCTAAAACTAACCACTATGTAATTAGTTAGCTAGCAGTTTGCATTTTGGAGCTTCATTTTCAGTTGTGGCCTGTGATCTTGCTGTGTAGGAATAAATTGTGGAGGTCATGTGACCTCAGCCAAAGCAGAACTCTCAATATTTTTTGCATACTTTTCAGTTTCTGCTTAGTTCCTTCTCTGCTCACTTAAGTAGTCTGCTCTTTTCTCTCTGAGATTCTTCCCCTAGCTGCTCTACAGACTCTTGGTCTCCTTGAAATGTTCAGAATTACCTTAAACCTCCTGATCTTACAAAAAGAGAGCTTTTACAGATTTAAATTAAAAAGAGTATTGCAGAGCACTTACTATAACCTCAGCAAGTGGTTAGACATGTTTGTCTAACAACCCAATTAATTTTTGCGAGTAGTTGTGAGGGAAGTTTAACACACTGAAAGAATAAAACAATGCTTCGCAGAAAATAAGCGTTGACCCTGTAAATAATTTTAAAAAGTGTTTCGAATGTTTTGTGAATTGGCATACTACAGTGAGCTGTGTAATACAGCATTTAACATTTGAGATACAGATATAATTTTTTTCTATTCCCAATATGCCTAAAAATTGTCATCTCATTTCTTACAGAGCTGATCCTTTATCCAATATGGTTCTTACTTTCTCTACTAAAGAAGATGCCATTGCTTTTGCTGAAAAAAATGGTATGTATTGTGTGTATGGGCTATGAGGGGTTCATCCTTCATTAGGCAATCTTGATCTCAAAGTATTAACAACAGAATAAGTACAGAATAAAGTACCTTCCCTCTGTTCTGCAGAATTGGTAGACCACTAGTGTTCTACATGAGGAGGAGGAAAATGGGAACGGGAGATATTTCCAGGGGTGCTGAAGGCATTGAATCTAGACTTTCCACTCTCTAGAAAGGTGTTTCAGCCATTAATATTAATATTAAAATGTAACATTAATATTAAAACGCTTTTGCAAGTATCTCTGTTTTGAATGAGAGCTGGATGAGACTTTGCTCAGGTCTTGAAGGAAAGTTAATACTTCAAGTGTATCCCAGGCTTGGTGTTTTGGCTACATGGCAGTGTGATCTTTGCCTGAAGGCTTAACATGAGCATCTCAGTTCTTACTAAGGGAAACTGTCAGAGCTCTTGTGAATGTTTAATAATCAGAAAAACTAAAATGACTACCAAGTAAGCATGTTGGACTTCATTTTTGGCTATGTTGCAGCATAGATTTATTGTAAAAGGAACCCAAGAGGATCATCAAGTCCAACTCACTGCTCCTCGCAGGACTGCCTGAAAGTAAATGGTGTGACTAAAAGCATCTCCCAGATGCTCACTGAACTCTTGACAGGCTTGGTGTCCTGGTCACTTCCCTGGGGAGCCTGTTCCCATGACCAACCACTCTTTCAGTGAATAACCTTTTCCTATTGTTGAGTCTGGATTTCCCCAGACGCAGTTTCATTCCATTCTTTGTGTCCTGTCACTGGTCACCAGAGAGGAGATCAGCACATCCCCTCACTACTCCTCGTGAGGAACCTTTAGATGGAGGATGCTACGCCTAACTCTTCTCAGCACTAGAGTCTAAACACATACACTTGATGATTGTTCTTATGAAAAAGACGGTAGAAAAGCCAGTATCATCACTTAATTATTTTTAAGCTAATGATATATCGGAGGGAATGTATCTGTAAACTTGTTTAGTTAGTTAGGCTTGTATTTCCTTGCAGAATGATGGTACCACAAACAGTACCTATAATCTCAGCCTTTTGAATATTCAGCAGTCCTTTTTTGTGTTAGCATGATTTTTTTGCTGCTCTCTTTTCTTTTTCTTTTTTTTCTTTTAAATCAACTCCATCTTCCTTAAAAAGTTAAGCTTGATGCTTAGTCCCTATGGATGTGAAGAAGATAAATTACACTGAGATAAAGCCAGAAATAATGCACATGAAGCGTAAGCTTCTGAAGAAGTCTTTCCTGTGGTCTGCAGCTTTCAACTGTATTTAGTCTGTGGTAAACAGTAAAGTTCCTTGGTCAGGCCAAATTATGCAGAGTTGTTAGATGGTTGATGTTGTGCACCACGAACGTGGTCAGTCCATTAACCCATATATACATCTAAGAAACGAAACCATTTATTGTGCAATTTATTTGCACTTTTTAATGGTAAAGGCTAGTATTTAATTTCTGTTCTTCTTTGAATGGATTTTTTTTGGCTTAATAGTCCTAATTTTATTGAAAAATAAGTTCTAGTATCTAAGAAATTAATAGGATCATATTTGCGTTGGATAATCTGTGTGATTTTATTAATGGTTTTTATTGTTTTATGAACAAATACGAAATTTGGGAAAATTTGGTATAGTTGCATTTATGCTTCTGTGTTGTTAATGTTATTTCTTGAACAATTCAGCATACAAGAGAAAAAAATTAATGTAATGAGCTGCTTATGTCATCTCTTTGTAGATGTTGTATTTTGTCCTTTCAAAATGCAGATTCAAGTAAAATGCATTTGTTCAGTATAGAAAGTTTATGCCCTCACTGAGTTAGAAATTACTCCATTGTGCATGAAACCAACTAAACTAGGGCTATGACTTGGTATTAATATTAGTAGTTCAATATTATGGTAAAATTAAGAGTTTGCACTCTTAATTTTACCATAATTGAGATGCACCAAACTTTTCTGTAGATACTAGTTCGCCTAAATTGTGATTTCGTTTTTATTTATGCATATGATATGTGCATAATATTTGCTGTAGTGATAGCTTCAGTATCATATGTAGCTAGAAATACAAATTTTAAATTATTTAGTTCTGCTTTTTAAAAGACATTAGAAATTTGGGCACACATTTACACTGGAAGTTAGCTTCTTAACCAAGATGGTATTGAGACATATCTAAGTCTAGGAACACAAATACTTACCTCTCTCTGTTCCTCCTGTATGAACCACACAAATTTTCCATTAAAAAATTCTTTAAGAACCTAGAGTTTAATTTCTGAAAATTCTAGATATTGCAGGTTATTTTGGTACAGTTGGTAAACTCAAGTTTTTTCTCACCTAAGGACTTAAGGAAATAAGGCAAGCTGTCTTTCTGCCTGCCCCACCTGATGTATTTTCTAATGTTGGAGTAGCAGTGCTGGATACACTAACAGGAGACATTGCTGTCCAAAATATTACAGCTGAGGATGGTCTGAGGTCCAGGCAAGGAGGAAACATTTTCAACTGGAAGAAATTAAAAGTTCTGACTGTTGACCTAAATTTTTTTTTGTCCTGTCTGACATCACTGAAGCAGTTGTTTAAAAACATACAGCTTAAGTAACAAGGATGGAGAGTTTTTCTACTCCACAGTAACCTTTAGTCAGGTGGTGGGGGTGTTCTTCCAGAGACAGCGAAATCTGCTTTCTGTCTACTTTGATTGCATGGCAGGGCTCTGGGCAAGAGTAACTTCCCCCACCATTCTGGTATTTTTGTAAAAGTGACCTCTGCTCTGTGTCGTGAGCAACTCAAAGTGCTGGTCTGATGGAGTCTGTTCCAAAGTGTGGAACCTAATCACATATGGTGGCCTCTTGCAATTGTTAGTTAGATGTAACTAACCTTACGCATTTTGGATATCTGCAGCAGTGCAAGTCATTGTGCTGGCAGTTGTGAATCTCTTTTGGAGGCACTCGGCCCCTCTCCATCTAAAGTATAAAAAGATGAAGCAATACCTTGGGGCTGTAGATTCCATTCCAGCAGCCAAATGTCTCAATGTTAGGTGTTAAATTCTGAATGTTGCAATAATGAAGTCTGTCTCTGGATCTAGTTCTGGCTGTTTACTCAAGCTTATATTTTTAATCAGAACAGGAGGCAAAAGCCAGTGTTCTCACAGATGGAAAGAATATGTTTTTAAAATCTCTATTCAGTGTTTCTTACAGAGAATAGTTAACTTGGAAATTAACACTGGTTGAGACTAATAAACATGAAGAAAATGTTTGTGTGACATTTGTGAATACACAAAATTGAGGCAGTGACATGACAACTTGTGTATCTTACAGAACATTTTGATGTGTAGGTGTATCTTCACTGTTTACTGTGAGCACCTTAAGTATAAATTCAGATATATGTTAAACGTTCGAGGGTTTACAACTTTCAGTTTTAAAACTAAGGAAGGAAAGTACTGTCTTATGAGCATTACTTAAAACTGCATATTTAACCACTTCTAGCTTCAACTGAAGTATCTCAACTTTGAGTGAAATATTGCAGCTAAAGAGACCAAACTTCGGAATACTGAGTGCTGCCCTGGCAACTTTCCAGGCACCTGGAGGCTGCAACCAATTTGCATTTTGATTTACATAAACACTAATGTCTCCACCTCCTCTTTTCTGACATTTTTAAGCATTTCTCTTGCTTAACTATCACATAATTTACTTGTCTTCTATCACTTCATTCCCTCTTCTTTTTACTCCTAATTTTTTATGTTCTTAGAAAAAATGGTAAGTATTAAACTCCTTTCTAATGTTGAAGTTTTTTCTTTGCTTTTCATTTTTTTTGGTCCTTCCACCCTTCTTTTTTTTCTAGCTTTCCAAGGTCTCCGTTGTCTCCCAGCCTTTGAGATTGATCTTCTGTATGTTATTTTCTTCCATGTTTTTTTCTTATCTTATTTCCTGTGCCAGCATACACAGAGCGTTAGTGCTTCTGTGGTGCTATGGAGTTGTGGAGCCATGAACTTACAGGACAGTCAGCCTTACCTGTTGAGCTTTTAATTTGTGACTGTCAAGATTTTTGCATGGAGGTCTGTAGTACGGTCAGGTCTTGCCATCTCACAGAATGGTTATTTACTGTAGTCATGGCATTTCAGTATTCTCTGTTTCCAACTAGAAAGGAATAGACTAGTGGGTGCCTACATGTAGAAAAACATATTAAACTTAAAACCTTTAAGCTGCATTTGCTGTATATTGTATGGTGAGAATATAATTCTCATTGTTTCTTGTCTCCCCCTGCCATTACCCTATAACCTCTAGGCTGGAGTTATGATGTTGAAGAGAAGAAGATTCCAAAACCTAAATCCAAGTCTTATGGTGCAAATTTTTCTTGGAACAAAAGAACAAGAGTGTCTACAAAATAGGTTGGCATTGGCTGTGTGACTGTGAATAAAGTCAGCTGTGCTATATTTATAGTCCATGTATAATACATCTCTTAATCTCCTAATAAATTTGACATTTAAACTACAGATGCATCTTGTGATGTCTATTTAAAATGTTTTTGATGTCTCCAATTGAACCTGTTACAAACTTCCCTATAAATAGAGGAGATTTGAAGTGTTCATACTTCTAAAAAATTGCTGTACTATGAATCTATCAAAAGGAATGTTTGAAATCAGCTGCAACTTTAGAGATTATGATTGATCTTTGATGGTAATTTTATATCTACTGTCCTGTTTAAACTTCTAAAGTTTAGTAAGTTCAATAAGCTTTGCATATACAAAGTCTTTCAATAAAAGCTGGATTTTTTTCTTTCTATACAAGACAGTTTTGGCAGTTGAAGAGCAAAGGACAGTTGTAAGTCAAGACTGTTCTGTATAAATGTATATTATATAACTCCTTTCTCCTGAAGTTAATACTTTCATTATTCCAGAAGCATTCATGACTGGAATAGAAAGCACTAGGTTTTGTTTTGGTTATGGAGGAGGTTTAGTCCGAAAGATTGATTGTAGTTACTTCTCTGTGATGTTCCTGAAAAGTGAAGCTAAGCCAGTTAAACATTCACAAATTAAGTCAGAATAGCTGGGTGCCTCACACAGTATCAGTATATACTAATTACTTAATTATAGGTCTGGGTCTTTTTTTGCTATTTACATGTTTATCTGGATTGAGGTTTCCTGTTGCTTAACAGGAGATGTGATTATAGCATCTCAGCCTTAACAGCAAGTATATATTCTAAGGTCAGTTTGTTTTAAATGGTATTAAATTATTAGTTTTAAAAATGCACAATGGTGTATTTGAAATCTTTGGTTGTATATCTTTGGCTGTTGCTTTATTCACTTTAACTTAACAAGTTATGGTATTGATATGTGATCAGTGAAATGTATTACAAATAAAGGGGTTGTACCATTTTCCTATGCAACTGAGAATTTTATCCCAGCTGTCACAAAAGGTACAGTTGAGACAGCTCTCTCCACATAGACCTAAGTAATGGTGTGAGTGCTGTTTGCTAGATTTTAGCTAAAAGAAGGCATAAAACTATCTTGTGTTGCCCAGATTTTATTATTGTATAGCATATATTCTTGCTTCAGTTTTAACCAGCTCCGTATATGCTGGCTAGCATTCATTTAAGGCATTGGTTCTGACCCAGTTTCAGCATAATCAACTAGTTGGATGAAGTTGCTATTTTCCTATCACAGACAAGAACTGTTATTCCAATTCATCTTCTATTGAATTTTGAATGCTGCATTGTGCAGTGGAGCCTGAAGTTCCCCAGGAATGCCAAAGTGCACCAAACTGGAATCTTAACAGGCCAGAATCTACTACATCTCTTTGTATTCCAGTTCAGCTTAATATGCTGATATTACTAAGAAGACAGTAATAAGAAAAATCATTTGTTGGAGTTTCTTTCTTCTGTTTTTTCCAGGTGAAGAGCAGCAAGTTGTTAATTTAATGATCTTCCAGCTTTATCACATTATCAAAATGAGAAGTCCAGATCCAAAAGGAGAAATCCAGATATCTAATGCAGCTGAGACACAGTTTGGTTTTTGAAATTACATGCGCCTAGAAATTGACTGATTAGTGTTAGATACCTAACACTGTCTTTGGACACCTAATTCATGAAATTGCTGTCTGTTAATTTATACTTCTCGTAACTAGAACCAGTTTCACATAAAGCACAGTTTCTTGTTTTTTTTGTTTCTCCTGGATAGATGATGGAAATACTTAAAAGGAGAATTTGATAAATCCCCTTCCGTTTCTAGGGAAGAAATCTTTTTTGTTTGTTTCTTTGTTTTATATGGGTAAGTTCATTATGATTCTGTATTGTTCATGACGTCTTTTAAGTTGTGTTTGAGCCCAGATCTTCTTTTCCCTTGATCATTTTCCTAGGACCTGGATTTTTTGATCCTATTACATGGCTTAAGAATGACCATGGTGACAGTGGGAATAGAGTTGATTATAGTCACTACAGTCTTCAAACCTTAGAAGTAATACTGAGGGCATGAGCTTGGAGAGGATCAATTGCAGCAAGAACTTCTTTAGCGTTTCATTAATTTACCAAATTATTGCAACTCTAGGCTGGAACTGAAATTGTACAAGGTGATCTGGCTGTCTTTAGTTAAGTACCTTCAGAAGTGAATGTTTCGTAGGTGAACTCCAGCTTCTATCTACTCCACAATGTGTTATGATAAGTAAAATCACTCCTGAACCTTGAATATGTCAAAAGGCACAAGTAAACTACCATAATTGGTCATTTATGATTATAGAGATTAGCCATTCATTTGAATAAGAATTAGAATGCTGAATGAGATTAGAAATTAATTTTGGTGGTAGATGTAGCTGTGCTGCGTCCAACTAATCTAAGCTTTTAATGGAAGGAATATTTGAAACCTGTGAAAGTAACAAAGTCATTACTGGGTAAAGAAAAAGTGTAAAGCTCAAAAGTAAACCGAACATGTTCTTTACCCAGTGGGATTTGTTTGCATCTCAGGTGTCTTGCCACCTTACATGGCAATACCAAAAGAGTGTTAAAAGAATTACTAGACAGTTGCAGTATTGCAGAGTAATGTACCACAGCTGTTACATTTACATTCTTTCACTGAGCTGTGTAGAATTGAGATGTTTTCTTTCCAGTTTTGTAGCTTCCATTGTTGTGGAAAGCCCTGTGCAAAGAATGAGCTAATCTGAAGAACTTTATGCTTTGGCTTCGGTAGTTACGTTGTGTGAAGTACTGGAGAAAGCATGCTGCTGCTGGAGACAAAGTTCTTTCCCATTTCTAGCAAACTTCCACAGAACTGCCAGTTTTCTGAAAAAGGCTTATTATCTGTCACTACTCTCTCAGCCAGCATATCCTAATGAGTTTTGGATTATTCCTGTCAAGTCTTGGTGAAAGTTCCTTCTTCAAAGAAAGAAGCAGCATCATAATATCTTTCCTCCCATATGCTATTTACTCTTGTCAACTCTACAAGGTATGTGGTATATAGGTTTGGGGGTTTTTTAGTGTCTCTTGTCCACTTGAAATTTTCATACATCGGTTTTGAAAGGTTGGTCATTCCAGTTCTATAATTACTGCATAGAACCAAGTATGTTTTGGTGAAATTTTAACTTCACTAATAAACTACAGTTTCTTTATTTTACCAGACATTTGCATTTCCACCTTCCTGACAGCTGATGGCAAGTGTGCATCCTGCAGGTACCAGGAATATTGGCATCATTCATAATTCCAATTAACTATTTTTTAAATTAATAATAAAGGCCCTGCAATTCTTAAAATCATGATGTTATAATGGAACGCAAAGAATGTCAGGAAACTAAAAGCACAGTTTCAGATTTCTAGCCGAGTATTCCTTAAATGTGCAGTTTGATGGATAATTTAAAACAAATCAGACTATTAGTGGATACTATGAATTCAAAAAATTATTTAGCCATATATGAAAAGTTTTGCCATGTGGTAGAAAAGGAGAAGCTAATTTGGACAATTACCAGCTTTTGCCTGTATTTTCACACTTGTGTAGTTTGGTTTTGCCAGATACAGTTATCTAACTATGTTTAGTTACTGAGGAGGCCAACATATTTTGTTAGTCCGAAAAGAAAAAAAGGTGCAAATAAAGAAACCTGAAATAACCTAAGAAAATAATTTTAGAAAGTTGTGTAGTAAGTTATGGTATGTCTGGTAAGGTGTCTTGCTTTAATAAGTCCTTTTTTTCATTCCCACATTCTGAGAGGGATTTACGTTTAGTTGGTACTTAATTAATGCTGGAGTGAATCATCAACTTCACAAGATTGTGCTTCCAGCAACTTTAAAAAAAAAAAGAAGTGGGGGGATGCAAAATAATTTTGAATTGGTATTAAAATGTTGATTTCAGTGGATGTAAAATACTGATTCTTCACATCCATGTTCATCATGAGGGAAAGTGAAAAGGTTCCTGTCATGAATGCCTCCCCTCACAGAAAGAGTGAATTACCACCTTGTAGGACAAGTTGATTAGAATAAGTACAAGTAAGTTGATGAGAATAAGATAGTAGTCTTGAAGTAATTGAAATTTGGAACTGTGTAACTATTATTTGTGGTTTAAACATTTTTCTTAAAACTCTCATCTGAATAGCAGATGACAGGTTTTGGGTTTTTTTGTTCATTGGGTTTTCTTTCCTTCTTTCCTACACCTTGAAAATCTCTATAAATAATGCTGTAAACAGATATGATAAAAAAATGATGCGACAATTTGGCTATTTTAGATATTACTTACTTTCATGACCTTCATAGGAGTTGGTGATTATTGGGACAGGGTAATTCGAGCAGTTCATTTAGATTTACAGAAAACTTTCAGAAAGGTCTCATGAAGTTACAGAGCAAGGCAGCAACACACCTAAAGACATAAGTGTCTTTTATTTAAGGAGCAAATCTCTAAAATGGAGGAGAGAAAACTGAGGATTAGTTTGAGTGGCCTCCAAAATCACAAGTAATCCAGAGAATACTGTATAATTCACTGGTTTTTAAATAGGCACATCAACAAACTCATGAGAATGCAGCTTTAAAATAAAATAAGTACATTTTCACACAGCAGATTTTTAAATTCTCTGGCAGTTTTTTGACTACCAAAACTAGCTTTACACTAGATTCGGTACAAGAAATGCATGCTATAAAAGTCTGCATATAAAATAGTGTCCTGTTTAGTAAAATGCCTGAGATAAAGGCTGCTGACAGCTAGGAAAGGGTATCCTTGGAGTATCCCTGTTTTCATGTTCTTTCTTTGTCAGACACTATCAGCCATTGCCAAAGCTGGGTTTGTTAGGTGGCTGTACTGATCTGGCACAGAATGACTGTTCTTTGTACTGTATGCCATCATGGCATTCCAACATTCTCTGCTATTGTGTTTTGTGATAATTAAATACATCCTTCATAGTGAAGAAGTGACCACAAACAGTTTCCACTTCGAAGCTGAAGGACATTCACTGTTGACCATCGTGATCTTTAGTGATCATCAGGTTTCTTAAACTAGGTTATCATACTCGGATACCTACATGAGACCAAATTCCGCTGATTCAAGATTATTCTCTAAGACTTCAGAAATATTTAAATGAAGATACATGTACAGTTTTCCTCCTAAAACATTCTGGTAAAACAATGGCTAGTCTTGATAAATAACTACAATTATTCTTAAAAATGTATCACTCAGAAGAAGAAAACTGTTTATTCTGGTACTGTGCCTATAAATACTGGAAGATATTTTAATTTCTCTGTTATTAGGTAGAGAAAATGAGAAAATTCTTACATGTCTATCAAGTAAAGCAGTTGTCTTTTGGCATGCCTTGGTTGTCTGTTACAGGAATATGTATGCAAAGTTGTAGTCAGTCTACTGAGATGATTTCTATAATTGAATGCAAGCTTGTCATTGCTGCCTTCTTCCTTAACCAGATAAGGGAAGTCAAACATCAAACTGAGAAGTACTGTAAATTTAAAACCAGGACACACTGCTTATTACAAACAGTCCCTAATAAATTCTGTGCTTATTCCAGCACCTTTTTTAAACAGTTCTTGGATGCTTCACTGTTACTGTTTACATGATCCAGTATTGTTGCCAAATGAAATTTATTTTTGCTTTCTTACCCTTCCCCCCCACCCCAACCACTTTTATTGCTTCACTTGGGATGTCTGCACAACGCTTGAGAAAATATTTTTGAGTATGACTGGGAAAATGCTGTAGTTACAGTGCCCTCTGTATTTCAGACTATCTTCTTCATTGCTCTGTTGCATGGATCATTCAGGTTTTAGCTTTCCACTGGTGCATTTTCTTTCTTTCCAGTTTATTGTTGGGATATGATAGCAAAGTTCCTTTACCAGTCAACACCCCTAAGTATAGCCTTCAGACATGTAAAATACCCAATTTCTAGAACAGACATAAAATCTCATAACAATTGAAGGAGCTTCACAAAGACATTATGAAATAAACTACTCAATTGGGGGGGGTGGGGGTGTGGAGAAGAGGGGAGGGTAATTTCCAACCTTAGTTTGTAACTGCTCTTTGCAGTTATGCATAAAACAGAACTTTGGAGCAAAAGATACGTTTGCCTGAACCCAGAATACTGAACCACAGCACTGCGAATGTGCAGTACCTAGATTCCATAGGCTGCACTTGCACAGGTGTAATAACTATGTAAGTAAAATGATTTTAACAAAATTACTTAAAATAACTAGGCTATAAAAAAGCAAAACTTGCCACTGTTAATATAATCCAAATTTTTGAAATAACAGTATATTGGAAACAACTTTGCTGCAGCCCATCGCTGTAACTTGGGAGTAAAATTGCAAATCCAGAATCTTAGTGTACCTGTTTTAAAATGAAGTGAGAATTGCCCACCTATTCACAATATGTGGATATTTGCACTTGACCTGGGTTCCTTTAGTAGCTGGTGGATTTTGATTAATTTCACTAGTGCAGAAAATTGAAGAGGTGAGATGCACGGAGCTTTAGAAATACCTTCTTGTCTGTTGCCATGGGTGTGATATGAATGAATGCTAATAGTGCATGTCTCAAAAGAGAGACTAAACAAATTGCTGAGGGGAAAAAAAAAACCCTGAAGGGTTTTTAAACTCATAGCAGCCACCTTCAGCATAGAATTCCCTAAAGCACAAATGGCTGAAGGTTGTCAGAATAAGCAAAGGAACACAACTCAGCAGGCATCCCTGCAAAGCTAGACGGCTGTCTACATTTGCTCCCCTTCAGAAACAGGACCTGGGCTAGACGGAGCCACCATAACCACCTTTTGTTCTTACAACCAGTTACGTGACTGTAAAGAGAGACCACTTAAATGACTGCCATCTCCACTGTAAACACCTGAAGTTCAATCATCAATACCGCTCTTCATGTCTGAGAGATAATGAATGTCTGTTGAATTAAATATCATCTGAGTGATGATGAAACTGTTGGATTTATATCTCTATATCTGAAGCTCCTTGTTTTGCACAGCTTAAGTTGAATTACATACATATTTTTATTTCGTTGTATTATCTCAAGTTCCTTCAGGTTTTTATCCTGCCTGCTTTAAAAATAATGGCTGAAGCATCCTCTGCTGTTACAAAGAATGGCTAAGAAATTCTTTTTTGCCTTTTTTTTTCCCCTCCAGACTGTTAGTTTGGTTTGGTGTCACAGTCTTGCCTATGTCTCGAAATTCCAAATGCTTTCTGAAAGAGGCATAGATGCTACCACTGAGTGCAACAGAAGCATGGAAAAAGTTGGGTGTACTCAGTTTTCTTGATGTGACCTCGAAAATAGCATCCTTACTTCACACCAGTGCCTATCTCTGGATTTCAGCCTGATTAAGAAGCACAGGAGAGAGAAATTGCAGGCCCAGTGTTTGAAATTAAGCCTTTATTTTTCAGAAAAGAGCCAGAAGACCAAAGGGAAGATAATACAGGAATTTCATTGCAAAGAAGGGCAGATGACTTACTTTACAACCTGAAATTATTTGAAAGAAAGAGCTGAGATAATTTTTAGATCCACCTATGCCTGCTTTCTGTACACTGGAAAGCAGGTTATGAGGAAAAGCGGGGAAAAAAATACAATTACCACTTATTTTGCTGATTTTTACATGTTAGAACAGGGTAGAAAATAATCAGCACCTGGCTCCACCACCCACCAATCACAGAATGCACCTTAGGAAATTGTCTCAATACCAGGTTTCATTTCTTGCCTCCTTTTCCCACACTACATGATGGCTTATCTTCAAAGCATTCCCATTTCACTATCTTCAGACAATTCTGTTTTGCAGGTGGAAAGCAGCTTTTTGTTTTTCCTCAGCTTTGATCATTACCATATGGTCTTTCATGCGTGCTCAGGGTCTCTTTCCAGGATCACAATTTATTTTTCTCTCATTGGACCATTTTTCTGACCAGTTCTCTATACAAAAAAAACTACTTAAACACAAAATGATGTGGTTCTTGGAAGCATTTTGGGTTCCAGACAGAAACAGTTGTATGGTGCCAGGGACATAGATCCATGGCCTGGCCTGAGGATGAATGTTATCAGGTAGGAGGTCTTATCTCAGAGGAATGTTAACCTAAGACGCAAATATCCATAACAGAAAACAAATGGTGTCACAGAAACAAAAATCCAGTTCTTCCTGGCGCCTCTTGGGCCTTTTATTCTTTTCCATAGGCTTTGCCTTAAAGATTCACAGTCAGTCTTTAAGTGATGTGGTTGTGTGCGCTTCATTCTGGTGCTATGTTTTCTGGAGTTTGGAATTTCTTTTTTGGCCAGTAGGCTCAGCATCCCACATCAGTGCACTTAAATGACCTTCACCATCTCCTGAGGGCATAAAATGGCAGAATGTAGCCAACTATCTCATCTGTGATTAGAATTGCTAGTTGTGTCTAGGTGCTTAATTCTTTTTATCTGTGGCATATCACTAATCTAGTAGCAGGCTAACTCAAAAAAGTTTTATTTTTAGGCTTCATTTTGATTTTTTTTTACCTGTTACAGCCCTGCTGTGTGAGTTGTCAGCAATGTAAAAAGTTCTCTGATTCTTGGCAGCTTGGAAATAGTCTGTAAAAAATTAGGTAATACTGGGAAATGCTGAGTTGTTGAAATCATTGTGATTTGTGGAAAAATTCTGGCTGAAGTAAACATTAGTTTTGAAATATTTTGCAGCCTGGAAATGATTTCAGATCAAAACCACTAAACTTGCACTAGAGTAGCCAGTAGCAGGAAAGTACAACATCTGGGAAGGTGCAGTTAAGGGTGTGGCATGTGCTGCTGCTACAACCCAGGTGAATTCCCTAACTGTTAGGCTAAGGAATTCCTCTTTTCTGCTGACACAACTGATACCCAGTTATTTGCACAAAATAGGACTGTTCTAAGAGAACTGACTGAAGCAAGGACAATGGATACTGATAGGATACTCGTCTTGTGTAGGAATGACCCAGGTCTGAGTTGAAGCCAGAACTTCAGTCTGGATCTTACGTCTCCTAGGAAGCTGCTGTGACTGTTACTTGCTGTAGTTTATTTCTCTCTTACTCTTTTTCTGTTTTTCTTTGCAGGGAACTTCAAAAGCTCCAGGTTTTATTTCCAGGCAAGGTCCTCAGGGATAATATTTCCCCACCCACTTCTAATTAATTTAGAGTATCTTTTTTGCCAGATCACAGACAGAATATGCTGCCTCGCAATTCTCTGACAAAATTTTGGCTTAGAATAAAAAAGAAACCCAATTTCTAATACCATCTTTCTGAACAGAATTTGCAAAGTTTGGCTTTCAGAGCATCAAGAGGAATCAGTAAAACTTGCTTCAATTTTAGAGAAGTCCCTGGGCAATAATAACCTGAATCTGAGAACACTTAGTCATGTGACATGGGGTGCATCCATTTCTCTTGACGCCAAATTTTGTCTTTGTTACATGCAAGCATTCCTGGCCTGGCACCCTGGTTCAGACACTAAAACATTCTAGCGTATCAGGTGGAACAATCCTGTTGCAGTATATAGAAGGCTGTTCTCACAACCTTCACCTGCAGTGATGCTGATAAAAAGATTTGCAATCTTATGTTCATCCAAATAAGCTCTCCTGCTGTTTCCCTGAGACCTGGGGAATCTGAGCAAGTTTCAAGTTTCTTTGTACTTAATTTAGCAGCAATTAATCCAGCTTCTTATAGTCTCAAAAGAATTACTGTGTGCACACTGAAGTTATTGAGCCCTTCATTCTTAGCATTATAGGTGAAATGTACAAGGACTGGGTTTTGACTCCTTTTGTTTCTTCAACTATCTTTGTGTGAATATAGAATTATTTATGAGCATTTTAATTCTGCTTTTTGAAAACCAATAGAAGTCCACCTTACTTTCATTCCAAAACAAAATTTCTCATAAAGTAGTTGTAGCTTTCCATGTCAATAACTTCATTATTGTTAAGAAGAAAAGTCTCTACTATGAAGACAGGCTGAGAAAGTCAGGGCTGCACAGTCTGGAGAAGAGAAGGCTTTGGAGAGACCTTAGAACAGCCTTTCAGTACCTAAAGGGTGCCTACAGGAAAGCTGGTGAGGGACTTTTCACAGGGGCATGTAATGTTAGGACAAAGGGGAGTGGCTTCAAACAGACAAATAGTAGGCTTAGATTGGATATTAGGAAGAAATTCTTTACTGTAAGGGTTGCCCAGAAAGGTTGTGGATTGCCCATTCCTGGAGGTGTTAAATACCAGACTGGATGGGGCTTTGAGCAACCTGGTCTAGTGAAAGGTGTACTGGCAGAGTTGGAACTAGGTGATTGTTAAGGTGCCTTCCAACCCAAACCATTCTATGGTTAGAACACTTTACAGTTATTTGGATCTTATCAAAACATTCTCAGCCTTGACTGAGGTGACTGGCTCTGTTGAAAGAGAGAAAGAACAAACCATTTTGCAAGCAGTACTGCAGATTTTCTCCCAAAATGAACCCATATGGATTGCTAACTCAAATACTCTACATTAACAGATAGCTAAATGAGAACCTTCTCCCCAGTCAGATAAAGATTTACTTCATAAAAGCTTCTGCAACTTCTTTTGGAAATATTCCCATCTTTGGAGTATGCGCTATGCCACCTGTTTATGTATTTATGAAACGCTGCTCCCTGCGGGACAAGTCTGGGTTGTATGCTTATTTTGATAAAGCACTACTTTAATCTTCAGACACTAAGTAATTACCTCCTGCCAATGGAGTTACGTCCAAAAGTAAAATATATTTTACCTTTTCTCTCTTATTTCAATTTCCACACATTAACTGCTCATTGTACTGTATACATGTAGGCAGTACTCTGCTATTTCAAAGCTTTTAACAGATTTATAAGTGAAGGAGATATCTAGGACTCCATTGAAGATCATCTAACAACTCAGGATGAAGTATTCTGATGGTGCATTTATGGCATATATGCAACAGGTAAAGAGTCACTGCACAAATTGATGTTATAAAACAGTGATCATCAGAGGAGCAACAGTGGAGTCTCCTTTGAGTGAGTGTTTATGTGTTTCACTACTGGTACCGTGCAGATGCTAATCCAGTGATAGGAAGTGATGCTTACCATCCAGCTAAATAAAGATTGAAATGCTGCTTAATTAAATAAGCTTATGTTCAAACGTTTCCCTAAGGGCGTCCAACTGGTTTGATGTCTGTATACTGTTAGCCTGCACTTGGTATTCTCTCTACATCCCATCCCATTTTATCCACAGCTGAGCTGTAATTCCAAGTAGATGCTACTCACTCAATAATAACTAAGGATACATAAATTACTCTTCCTTTCAGGGATCTTCACAATTCTGCTCAGTGAATGGACATCATTAGCTCCAGCAGGGTGGTTCAGAGTGGTTTCCCAAGACTGATCCTTTTTTGAATAACTATTCTGGTCAGTCAATATGTTTAACAGAAAATTTGTAATATATTGCAAAGCATTTTTAGCTCTGGAATTTCTTATGTTCAAGGGAAAATAGGGTTTCCCATTGCTGTGTGCGTGGCACCATCATCAAGGTGCTGATGAACACAAAGAATGAGCTGGGTTAGTAGAAGTTACTGTTCTTCCTCCAAAAAATGTCTCACTCATCATAAATCTAATTGTAGAACTAAAGGTTGACTTTATACATCTGGAAGCAATAAAAGAAGTGACCTATACTCTCCAAGTGTCAAGACTGAGGATAGGAGGTGGTGAATGACATCTTAGAAAACTAAGTCCCTATTGCATGTTGTCCAATCTCTTACATTGCTTTCGGAATGGTACCAAAAAATACCAGTGATAAGTAAGTTGCCGAGATGTTTTTTATGCCATCTGGCATAGAATGCTATGACTCTGACCTCACATCTTCAGCATCATTCTCCAAAGACCAAATCTGGATATACTGCCAACATGCCTACATGCTGGAGTTAGAATGGAAACCTAGATGGAGTGATTATTACAAACTCACATCCCCAGAAGCTAGAACTTACTCTTCTAGCTGATGAACTGGTGAAATAGAGTCTATGCGATTTTAGTACAAGAGAATTAGGAGTGCCTGCACAAAAAAACCCATAACACATCTCCTCTGCAAACCATGCGTTCTCAGAATGTTCAGGCAAAGGGCATATGGAGCAGTTCACTATGCCTAGTGCTCCTAAGGGCATCATACATTTTCCAGCTAGTCACAGTCACAGAAGCTCAACAACTCTTTGGTAAACTTAAATAATAAGAAACATAGGTCTTGAGGGACCTGGAATCAGTCACAACCAACCATGGATCTATATTCTGCTGTTGTCTACAAAAATACGTGCTGTAAATGTAGGTTCAGTATAAAGGACAAAAAAAGAAACCAAACAAAAAACCACTCCAGCCATCATGGAGGACAATATGTGAGAGTAAAATTGGAAAAATTAAACATGTCACCAGTGTCCTAACCATGGCCTTAGCAATAGGACATTTTTGAAAAGAAACTGCCTAGTGGATCCTAGAAAGTAAGCACTGCCTAACCCCATGTATAAAGGCAGAAAACAGACAAGACTGTTAACTCTGTTATGAAAACAGGACAAGAACCTCTGTGACTACAGATCTGCCGATCAAGGTCCTCAAACAATTGAGCAGAAGAAGGGTTATTTTCAATATCATGAAAATACTAGTAAATTCTGCCCCAATATCCCATCACTTTCTGTGGCCATTTTCTGATGCTTCAAAAGAAAGTAACCCTGTCTGCCTTCATTCCCCCAAGGCCAAATTATGCACTGAAGGCAAATGTAAATCTGGCCCCTGCAGGTAAACAGCTGGCAGCATTAAAGTATTTAAAACATGGTGCAAAAAAGATATATGGAAATGCAGTCTCCTTTCAAGGCTCTGTTAGAGATACAAGAAGTTAACCAACCAAAGATACAAATCACAAGTTTTAACTTTGAACAACAGGATCACTTCTATCCTGACATCAAATCCCACTTACACATTTGTGCGTTGCTAGCATGAAACATTTTATTCCTTGTGGACATTATTTCAAATACTACTCCAGAATCGCTTATCTTCAAAATTCTATTTTTATTTCCAGACTAGTTTTATTTATAACCATTCCATACACCTTTCCTCTTAGATGCTTTAACCAATATTCCCTCTCTGGTAAGGGCTTTCTGAATTAAAATACCTAATCAGATTCCTTTCTAGGCTTTGATTACAAACTAAACACATCCAGCTCTTTCTTTAATCTTTTCTCAGGCATATGGCTTGTCATTTGCCAAATAATTTTGGTAGCCATTGCTTTAATTTCTTTTATCTGTAAATCATGCCCAATGCAAAGCCAAAACATTACTTAGAATGGGAATTGTAATTGGTTGTTGTCATTAGAGCTGATGAAATGTGTTTCTGCCACAAAGTGCAGTTAACCCTAACCAGCATTTGATTAAGTATGAAAGATCACAGCCTAAGAATTTTCTCAGAAGTAGAAAATGTCGTAAATTTGGCAGTGACTTGAAAATCAGATTCTGAAGTGAGGAGTCCGGAATACCAGTCTGGTCAATCTATCAAATGGAGACACTGAAAATTTTCAGCTAAACTCTGGGAAAAATAAACTGCTGCTCTGATTTTTATTGTTGTTTTCAAGGAAGTAATTTGTAACTCGTTAACAAGTTGTGATCAAACATGGAATTGATTGAGTAGTTTTTAACTGCCTTCTGATGGCACTGAAATACTTTGGGTTTAGAAATTTTATTTCAATGTGTGAGCCATGTCCAGAGAGCTAGGCTAGAATAAATAAATACATACATAAATAAATCTTAAAACAAATAGCCATTTAGAGTATTGAAAGTACTGAGGATAGGTCTCAATTTTCACTTTCTTTATTGAGTTGGTATTTTTTTCAAAGAAAATTCTATCATCAGTTGGCCTAAAAATGTTGTCACCTCTCTACAAACTTTGTCTTATAAACTTCAAAACAACTAGGAGAGAGTCAACTGAATATACTCAATAAATAACAAATGGGAGTTGTTTTCTTACTAGAATAACGGTGCCAGTGATGGTGATTGGTCTACTAGTATTTACCTTCCATTTGCAACGCAGTTTGCCAATCTGATGATTATTTGTGTGTAGTCACAAATAAGATAGATGAAGGAGAAGGGGAAGTTATTCATCAAGACTGCAAACTGCAGTGTGACAGTAGTCAATGTATATCAGGATTGCAACTGTTGAAACAAATGCTGATTTGCTAAGCCCAAATTGTTTAGGAAAGGCAATGTGTTAAGATACTCCTTTGATAGTTTTTACTGTTCAGTTCCTTATTTAAGGACTGAAGAAAGAACTGTTCATTATAACAAGTGTAAACTTTACTTGAAAGCATATTTCCTTAATCACTTAACTGCAACTTAACCTTAGAGCTAAGAACACCGCCATAACTAAATATGTAGGTTTCAATGAAATTAATATTAACAACTCAGGTAAAGAATCAAGCTGCCTGTTTCCAGCAGATAAAGGCTTTACCTTCCTCCACAACAGTAGCAACACTTTCCTCTAAAAGAAACCAAGTATGTAAGCAAAGTAAATTTTCATCAAATTTTCATCCAAATCCAGGCAAAGTTCAGTTTTTGTTACACTGCCAAACAGTATGTGAGCTTTAGCTTGAAATTCCAAAGTTCTGTGACAAAATTTATTCTTTGAACTTGTTAGTTTTCAAAAACTGACAACGGTAATATACTGAACAGGTTAGTATGTACTACATAGCTATTTTAATTAGACAGCTGCTTTACTTTACAGTTTCTAGGAACTTTAAATGCATTGCCATATAATTTCTTGAGGTAGCTTTTTACAGAAGGAGATGCCAGGAAAGATACACATAGGTGTATATTCTAGCTTGGATAAGGGAAAGGAAGAGGAACATGGGTGAACAGTAAGACTCGATAATCTTAAAAGTCTTTCCCAACCTAAACAATTCTATGAATTGCTGAGACTTGGCTGTGTCCACAAGACATTCCATTCTGTTCTGGCACTGAAGTGGGGTTGGAAACTACCCATCAATCAGATAGTATTCACAACACTTTTCTTTTGTGTGTCCATGTTTTCAAAATTGTACCAAGAAATCAAATGGTTGCTTATCACAGATGCAAGGTATTAAACCTGCATGTTTCAAAGTTTCATGGTACTGACACTGGCCACCTTGGAAGACAATGAGAAATAAATGCATGATGAAGTAGGTATGCACAGAAAAATGATTTCTCTTTTTTAACTGAAATGCAGGAGCTATTTTTTGCCACAAAATGCTGGTTTTTAGAGTGTTTCAGTGAAGAGGAAACTATTGCTCGTTGCACAGGAAGAGCTGTTGGAGGGAGATTAATTTTTTGAGTTGTCAGAAATAACAACCTTTGACTATCATATGAAATAGCAGCATAAAAACAATGGAAATAAAAAGATAAGAGTAAAATGCAGTGTGTTTGCTAACCAATCCTCGGTGCTCTGCCAAAGTCCCCATTGTCATTGTTAAGAGCAAGCTGAAGGATTCCAGAAGTGAGACAAAGCTGTACAGATGAAATCACCAAAAGAGGCCATGACTGGCTGTTCATTGTTGAATGATGAAGTTGCCATTGTGTTTTGAACACAGTATCTTGAAGAGCATCCAGAGCTGTTAGACTAGAAGGAGCAAGCATATTCATCTTGTTGCTCTTACATCATCTGCCAAGAAAGCATCTGGCCTAAGCCATCAAGACAGCACTGCCTTTCAAAACAGTGCACCAGCAAGCATTCTTTTGTTTATGCATTTCATGTGTGATTAAAACCAAGTTGTTGGTGCTATGGGCCATAATAACTTCTCAGCAAGCCCCATACCAGAAAAAGATAGAATGATGCTGCAGTATAAAACAGACCCTGTGAGTGCCTTCTCCATGGCAGGGAACAAGACCCATGCTTTCAATCCAGCATGGTAAACCATTTAATAAAAACAGCAGTGTTAACTCAGCTGAGCACTGCCTGTCCCTTGTGTTCTTTTCCACTTAGTGTTTTTTATTGTTGGGTGTATGATGCCTTTTTCATGAGGCATGACAAGCTTATGGTAAGATGGAGTGATCTTAAATTAACCAGGCAAGAATCAGTCTGAATGTATTTTAATTCTTAATGTGAAAGAATCTACATGCCAGTAAGCATTATTGTTGTAAAATACCTGTTAGGAGCACAAGATTAAGAAAAGGTCCTTGCCAAAGATCATTCCCACAAAATTAACAATTCATCAGTGGCTATAGGCTGGGCAAAATTCCTGTAGGCTGAGCAAACTCAGAACAAAGGGTGCCTCTTACCCAGGAGACTGTTCTCACCAGAGCTGTATAAACCTTGCTCAGTCTTTGTCGTTGTGCCTCAAACGGAGGCTGTAACCTGGTAGAGGCAATGTGTAACACATCTCTGTAGGCTTGGGGTTTTTTAAGGCATAAATGTTTCAGCCAGTTGATGTGGATTGGTGTACCTGTGCAATAACCATCTCCAGGGATTTCAGTGGATGTCCCAGAGCTTGCAGAGATGAGCATTAAGCGACATGCACTTCACATTAGGGAGCCACAAGGTAATGGGTATTTTATACATTTGAATGTATAACAACAAATTATCCTCATCCTCATAATATTATCTGTATAATGAATAGTCTGTACTCTTTTTTTTCCTCGATACTGTTTTTTAAAGCCTCCATTGCCAGACATATTTACACACACTCACAAGTCTACTACAAAACTTTCTGTTGAATGCCTTGCCACTGTACAGCACCATTACAAGGAAGATCTTGTCACAGTTTCTGGTATTAAAATCCACTTTGTCAGAAATAAATCCAAGTGCTGCTAAAAAATCTCAACACATGCTCTTAGTCTTTGGAGTGGCAATATCTGAGTAACAATTAAAGCAGGTATGATTACTCAGTAGGAAGATGTACAATGCTCCCAAAATAAAATACCTTTGGGCAGGGAGAGGCATATTTCTTTGATGTACTCTGAAAAAAGGTGGCATATAATTCACGTCTATCATTTTAGCTGCTATGCTGCTATACTGCTACATTACTGCTGTACTGCAGTTAAGTTGGGATTTTTAAATAAGTCAGTAATTGAAACTTGTGTGTAGAATATGAATCTTGTGTGGATTCTTGAACACATCACATGTCTCCACTACAGTGACACGGAGAATTCCACTTTAGCAAGAGAATAATGTCAATTTACTCTTCTATTAGAAAATAAGTCCAACATGAAAATAGAAGTTTCGTTGTAGCTCCTGGCTCCTGTAATGCAATATATAGCAGTTGCTCTAAAACCCCAGTGGTTGTAGCTCTGAATTGTCTTTCTTTTATTACTTTGCAGAAGCTCTCTTTTAGAACTGTAAGGAGAGGAGGGGTTAGAAATGTAAACAAAAAATGGAGTGGTCAAAGATACCTATACAGATACATCCATTTTCAAGTCCAGACTTCAGTTTTGACTCCCAGTGTTAGACAACTGCCAGACTCTGCTGGGTTTTGTGCATTCTGTGGTCCACAGCTCCTGTTTGCATCACTGTTGCACTGGAATAGCAGAAAATGTAACTATTTCTATATTGGCTGAGAAAAACGATTTAAGACCTGTAAAATAGAATTTACAGTAACTAACTAACTAACTAACTAACTAGTATTACCAGCAAAATTAGATTGGAGCTAAGAATTCCATAAAGTAAAACAGTATATGAAAAATCACAAATATTTTTTCAAAATTTGATAGTAAAAGGATGTTAAAGTGCAGCTGAGTATATGATTGGAGAAATTTAGAACTCCATTAGATAGTCTATGTAATGCCTTCTTGCCTCTTTCGGGTTCTTGTCTTGTTGGCTTTGAAACAACAGTCTTATTTGCCCTTTTATGCATCTCTGTGAGTCACAGGAGGCCCATAAGGTTCATAAAGATAAAATAAACCACCCCACTCTATTCCACACCCCCCAAAATGCTTCACTGCAGATCAAAATGGTCTAATATTAAGTTTCAAAATGCTGAATCTGTGTGTATGTCGATCTAGATTTTTCCAGCAAAATTAGACTCACTTTTCCAGAGTTCTTTTATACCCAAGCAGAGGTAGGAGCTCCTCTAGAGTAGTTACTCATTATGTAACCTCAGCCACACAGATGAATAGGTATCCTAATTTTTTTCAACCTTCAAGCATTACAAGCAAGCCTTTCAGAGAAACACACAGCACATGAATAATTGTATTCTTTTCATTGGCAGACCCATGACTTTCATTTTTCTGTTGGACTATGAGGTTGTAAGGAAAATTCAGTTCCCCTTTCTTTATACTGTGTGCATATGAATGTCAGGCATCAAACTTCCTTTGAGTTTTTCAACAAAGAATGAAATGATGTTGGAACATATTGCCCTAAGAATCATTGCAAGAACATGATGATCTCCAATAGAAACGAGTATTAGTGGTCTTGCAGTGATTCTAAATATTTTCTTCAGCCAAAAGTTTACTTACGTTTTCCTGATACTGACAAGGAAAACATTGTTGAATTTAATAAATACCTAGATTAGATGTAAAATTTACCATCATTTTCACTTATTCATCTGTGAGTTGGTCTGGTCCAAGGAATGATTGCTGGCAGTTGTTTAATACATCAGTTATTCTAGTCATACACATTAGATAATAACTTCACCTTATCGGGAAAACACATTTCTGAATCTCTTGATCCACTGAAGGCTGATAATTGGAATTTTTTTAGGAAACACTAGAAGAAGATGGAGAATAAAATAGTAATTTATCTCTTTCCAAGCTATTTTTGTGCTTCTGGAAAAATAGTGTGGGTTTTGACAGACCATTTTGGTTAAAGCAAAATCCTTTTAGTCACAGATTGTAGCTTTAGATTAAATAATTTTATTTTTTTAAGACAGGTGTCTGAACTCTGCATATGTAGAAAGATTAAATAAGAAGGAACTGAAGAAAGTAAGACAGAGGCAGGAATGTAATGAACTTCTTTTCTCGACCTTTGCAATTTCTAGTTGGTTTTTATTAATGCAACACAGATCCAGGAAGGATAAACTGGTGGAAATGGATCATAATGGACACAACAACCCCAGCAGCACTACTGATGAGGGGAAGAGTGGCTGGAAAATTGCCCGGTGAAAAAGGACCTGGGGGTGCTGGTGACAGCAGCTGAACATGAGCCAGGGTGTGCCCAGGTGGCCAAGAAGGCCAATGGCATCGTGGCCTGGATCAGCAATGGTGTGGCCAGCAGGACCAGGGCAGGGATTGTCCCCCTGTACTGGGCACTGGTGAGGCCACGCCTCGAGTGCTGTGTCCAGTTGTGGGCCCCTCACTCCCAGAAAGACATTGAGCTGCTGGAGTGAGTCCAGAGAAGGGAATGGGGCTGGGGAAGGGTCTGGAGTACAAGCCCTGTGAGGAGCAGCTGAGGGAGCTGGGGGTGTTTAGCCTGGAGCAAAGGAGGCTCAGGGGTGACCTCATCACTCCCTACTGCCTGAAAGGAGGTTGTGCCTGAAAGGGGGTCGGCCTCCTCTCCGAGGTAAAAAGTGATAGGATGAGAGGAAGTTGTGCCAGGGGAGTTTTAAATGGAAATTTAGGAAAAATTTCTTCATGGAAAGGATTTTCAAGCATTGGACCAAGTTGCTTAGGGAAGTGGTGGAGTTACCCTACCTGGAGGTACTTAAAAGACATGTAGATATGGCACTTGGGAACATGGTTTAGTGGTAGACTTGACAGTGCCGGGTTAACTATTGAACTCAAAACCACTATGAGAAGATGATGTCAGAAGCGGGGGTGTGGGAGTGTGCCCCCCTTTTTTTTAAGGCAGGAATTTGCATGGAAATTTAGAAAGAATCATGGTTCCAAAATTAGTTATATACTGTGATCCCGTAGGATTTCTTAGAAGTACCACTTAACGCTGCGCATCAGGAAGGTCTTGTGGCCTTAATTAGCATAGTCTAGCAGGCACAAACAAAATGTTCCAAACCTCATGTTTGACTTATGCCTATAAAAAAAGATTAAGCTGTGAAGAAATACAACTCAAGCGACTGAAAGGAAAAGCACTGGAGCTTAAACCTCTTGGTAGATGATGAAAGGCCTGAATGGAAATGTAGATGAGAGAAGACCAGAGCAATTAGCAGTACTAAAGTAGTTACTGCTATGGAAAGGTGTGACATAACGTGAGTATAGATGCCATAAGGGCTATAAACAGATCAGTTATCCTTAACTGGGAACACAAACCAGGCAGGAAAACAAACAAAAAAATAGAGCAACAGGCAGGAAAAAAGTAGGAAAAGGACATGGGCGATAAAGGTAGAAAATTAAGAGAAAAAGAAAGGTAGGAGAGCAATCTTGTTTTAGAGTGGGGCAACTGATACCAGTTTATTTTTCAGTCTGGGGTGGGGAGGCACTTTGAAAGGTGGGGAATATGGTGGAGAATGTGCATGGGAAAAGAAACTGTAGAGAGATATTTAGGGGAGACATTTTAAGGTCATTCATTTCTGTACATTGGCAGTAATCCATTGTGGAGAACAGACAGCTACTGTAGTTTTTAGTAAAGATAAATGTCATTGAATTATAGATGAACATAATAGAAAAACTTCATGTCTAGCCATTGTGTAAAATTAGGAGTGGGACATACTGGCTGTGTGGGCTTGGTGAATGCCAGGTGCGTTGGTGAGTCGTGAGCATTGGGAAAGAGTGTCTTATTCAAGTGGTCTATTCAGCTCTTACACCAGCACTGTAATGTCATTATTTTTTTCCTGCTCTGTCTGCTGAGTACAAACCAAAGCATAGTAAACACTAAGTACCTTAGTGACTATCTCAGCACATCCATATGTTTCTGCTTGCATGTTCAATGCAATGGCAGAGGGGAAGTGACCTTTAATGTGGTGATTGTTCATAAAGGCCTGTGTAATCACACCTGCTAACGACACGACGCTGCACTGGGTCACAGCATACAACATGCTAGCCAGCCTCAACCGGTCATTCAGAGATTACAACTGATGAAGTATTAAAGTCTTTATCTCTTCTGACATACTAAATTTTCTTTACCTAAAATACATTATTTTAATAGGTGAATGTTTACTTGCCAGTAGTTTGAACAAAGTCATAGTGGAGGTGTTTCTCCCTCTATGCCTGTGCTATACAGCTATTATTTTCCATGGTATATAAGTACCATTTTCAGCCTATTCTCACCTTTGGCTGTTTCCCCCACATACTATTCTTTACATCACACTCTATTTGTCCTTCTGCATGCATGTTTGAGAATGACACAGCCACTTTTCCAGGAACCTGATTCTTCTGTCATAACCATTAAATGTGTTAATACCCCATCTGCTGCAGATTGCACTGCCTTAATGCAAAATTGAGTTTATGAAGGCTACCATGAGTTGTGCTTTATATGAAGAATGACCAATTGAAACAACTGGCCTACTCAGACAGGAAACAGATAAAGAGCAGTTGGAGAATGAACTACACACAGCTAGCCATGAAAGGTAGAATTCTATAAAAATTATGAAGGCCTATTATCTACAAACGTAGCTTAAGAGCTTAAGCATATTGAAACATATTCACTAGTGGCATACTTAAAGCAGTAACTGAAAAAGTTATATTTTCTAATGCAGTTTCTGCATGTTTAAGTAAAATACATGTGGTTTAACAGTAGCTAGTAGGGAGAAACAAGGAGTAACCTAGATTGCATTAGTAAAAAGATCCTCTTAAATTCCTTTAAAAGAAAAACCCTACAAACTAAATCATATCTTTTTTTTTGCTGGAACAGCACAAACAGTGTTTGGGAGTGGACAGCTTAAAGGACCTATGTCCCCGTCTCTAACATTCAAGGTGAGGTCTGGTAGGCTTTCCTGGGATGCATCTACCAGATTAGGATACAAGTAAACATTCCCTGCAGAGTGGTCATTGCTACCTCCTCCTGGTACTCCTTCATCCTGGGGATGGGACAGTCACCTTACATGTTTAAGACTTGAAATCATTTGACTTTGCAGCTCCTCCCTGACAATTTCTGCTTGGCTTTGATTCTGCTTGAAAGTGAGAAAGGGAGTACTGGTATGTGATTTGGGTAGGGGCACACTTCTTTCATGATTCTCACTCTCTGATTTAAGGTAGGAAAAAATCCACTGTCCCTATGTCTGTGACTGTCAGATATTCAAATATCATTTGTAGAAAAAGAACGTAAGAGATTTCCAGAATATAGAAAAGTAAACACTATAATTATATTATTAGAGTAAAAAGGGGGAGGTGGAGGGAGAGGGAAATTCCTTATCTAAAAGCTACTGCAAGCTAGAAGACTATCCAAGGAGGCATCACTATATGCTGCCTGTATGTTTCATACAACCTGCCCAAGACATTTGCTGTCAGAGACAGCTGAGATGCATCATTCTCTTTACATGTTGCATCTATTCTTTATAGTCACAGATTTAGTTTCTCATATCTGGATTTTGTCTCCCCAATAATTACCTCCCTCTGAAAACCACACCCTCCCCAAAATGATCCTCAGGATGCAACCCCTAGGAACTCAAGTAAAGAGGCCTCTTTCCTTCCAGTCAGACCCATCCCCTTGTATCAGAGGAACACAGTGACTTGGCTCCAGTTCCAACATACACTATCACTTATTCCTGACATGAACACTTCACAATCTGTGCCACTTTCCGGCCTCTCAGCCACCCTCTGCTTCTATGATTCAACTTCTGAAGGTCGCCGGCAGCCTGAAAGCCTCCTCTGTGACAGCTACACAATGTGTCCAACATGCTATAGGAACTGCCCAGGGAGGAATAAGGTTCATATCTATGCCATGGTCAACTCTTGGGTCTTGCATAACGCAGCCAACTCAACTAAAACTGGCAAAAAATGAAGGAAAGCATGAATCTACAAATCTAATCTACGCTTCTAATCTACACTATGGAACATACCGCTCACCCCAAACCAGACCTGCCTGGAGGAGAGTACTTCATTATGTGCTCTGGTTACAAAAGACAAACACACCTCCTCTTTCCGACCTTCTTGCATAAGTATTGTGAACAGTTCCATCACAGAAGAAACCCCTGCCACATTCTTCCCCAGCCACCTAAATGTTGGCCTACACCTAAAACAAGGTCCACACTGGCATCCATCCAGCCCTTTGTGCTGCCCCACCTACTGGTGTAAACATAAGAACTGCTCCCAAACCAGAAGAACCTGGCATGGCAGGGGTTAATGGGGCAGTGGGGAGGGGAGGGTGAGACTAAAGAAAATAGCCCGACACTCTTCCCAGCTTGTTTGATGGAGATGCGACCTGGCAGCATTGAAAAGCTTCAAGATTAATGGAGAAAAGGCGGAATCTGACAGCTTTTCCGCTGGTTTCACTCCTCCTGGGTGGGCCGATTGCTCTTGAATGTCACTTGCTACTTAATCTTGTGTATCTGAAACACACTGATGTGTTTGGGGAGCCCTGCTCGCTCTGTATAGACATCAATTGGCAAGGCAGATAAAAGGAAACTGCATTGAATTACTCTCTTATGCCTTTTATAGAGCACTTTCTGACTACAAAATAATTAGTAGCCTCATCCAACGAAACCCATCGTGGTTAGGGTGCTTGTTAAACACCAAAAGTAAGGAGGAGAAAGTATTGCTTACTCTCTTCCAGCTCCTTCCTAGAGCTACCATCAAACCAAGACATGTTTATACTCAAATGAAAACATCTGTAGCTAATATTGTCATTTAATATAATCTCACTGTCTGTGGGATGCTTGCATTGATTTTTTTTTCTGAATTATTATTTCTGTTTGCACATTGAAGATTCACTGCAGTTAACAACTTATGTGTTACATTCTTTCACTGCTGAGCAGAAGAAAAACCTTAAGTACTCTTTAAAAATGTAATACATCTCCCACTCAGTGAACATGATACATTCTCCCTTGTAGTGTATAAAGGAGGGCATGGGAGACAAAAACGTAAGGGGTTTTTTTTCTCCATCTGCGGTGAAATCAGATGGCGACTGTCTTGCAAAATACATTGGATTCTTTTTTTAATCCCAGAATTTCAAGTCAAGTTCTTCCATGTCTTTCACCCATGTCATACCATTTACAGCAACCTAGAAATAGTAGCAAAATAAATAAAGCAGCCTCTGATAGTTAGTAAAATTTGCTTCATGTCCCAAACTGATTCTCATGCTATAAATCTGAGTTTCTCCCTATTTGTTACTAAAACTTCATTTGGAGCTATACTAGTTGTATAGCACAAAGCTGACATAGCTGTTCAAGTCTGCAGTCAGCAACCAGGTAGAACTCTGGCAGTGTGTGAACTGAAAGTTAACATTTTAACTTAAGTTTTTAAGCATCTGGAAATTTAGGAGCACCTTGTTGCCACAGAAATTAGCTTCTGCCCTGTGATAGACAATTGTCTGAAATAGATGCATTGAGCCAATTTGACACAGGATGTATCTATCATAAAATTCTATATTTTCCTTTTCAAACAATAAAAATAATCACAGTTTAGTCTTAAAATTGTGGACTGTGTCACACCACCTTCTAATGAAGGAAAAGTATTCCAGGTTAAACATCAACACCACCACTGTATTTCACATGGCACCTAAAAACCAGTTTGTAGGAGATGACTGTGCCTTCAGCAATTACATAGACCTGTTCACTTGGCAGTGGGAGGCAAACAGCTCTGTTCTGTGCAGTTTTTTACAAAATTTTTGTTCAGATCTAAGTGGCCCTTTATAGGAAGAAAATGTGATTGTACACATATAACAAGGTGGAGGAATAGCAGCCATTTCACTGGGGTTTTTTCATCCATCTAATTTCTATGCCCTTCATAGAAAGACGGAAGATGTAAACTGAATAATGACTTCCACTAAAGGGAAAGCATCACTAAACTCTGGTATTATATTTATTTACTAATGTTTTTTAACAGGAGAATCTGCAGACACTTCACTATTTTTAAATGAGCAGCTCTTATTTTCTGGTTTTTCCTGTTTCAGCTGCATGGGACTACTAACATCCTAACATCTAATTAAAACAATCTTTAAAAATTTGAAAAGTTGTTTGAGAAATTTAAGGTAGTAAAAACTTCATAAAGCCCAACTGTTAATTTTGTTTTTAATGCTGGGCTAATGATTGAGTTTTAATAAATGAAGCATAACTACACATTTAGAGTCAAAAACCATATCAACATCTGTTTTCTCATATTGACATTTCAAAGTTCAGATTAATTCTCCCCTTTAAGATTGTTCCATACATTTCTCAGCATTAAAGCTTTAACAAACTTTGGAAAAAGGTAGAAACAGCAACCAAATTTAGTTATGATAATTTATAGAAAATGGATCCTATATCAAGTACATGTTCACTTCATATAGATTCAGGAGTGAACAAACAAACACTAACGAAAAAGAGGCTATTAGAACCTTTTGGCAATATTGTGAAAAACAAGCAGCATGACACTCCAGAAACTAAAGGGTCTTCACATCATTTCCCTTCCCCCTCCCCCAGAAGGATGGCATTTGCATTGTTAAAAATACATAGGACTTTAAAGACATTTACTAAATTTTGTTGAAGGCTCTTAAACTAAATTCTTTCTGTCAATGTAGTCCAGCCAAATATATATACTATTTGTCAGAATAAATCCTAATCTTTCTATATTTGGCTTTGTTTGCTAAACTTGTTTAAGATTTTTAAGAGCACTGATCAAATCCTACATGCACATTTAACTTCACCAGTTAAGTTCATGAGACCTGGAAGAAATGAAGGTGAGCATGTGCACAACTGCTTACAGGACCCAGACTTGAAACAAGCTATTCTATTATTTTTAAGGATTAAGACAAGACAATCTCTGTTAATTATGTGCATATCCTTTATCTGTAAAATTTATCACTTGTTAACATCATACCAATGTTTTAACAAAGTAAGAGTAGAGGATGCAGTCAAACCTTAGGTAATTCATACAAAACTGCTTTACAGTTTGTTGTCACATTTGGCCACAAAATGGAATTTCTTATCTAAAGGTTCTTAGTGAAACATATTGCAAGTATGCTTTGATTTGCAGCCTAGTTCAAAGCACTTGAAATCGTGGGTCACTAACACAATATACCACAGCATTCCCTGCCAGTCCTCTTCCCTGCTATTTCAGTGCAGTGTTTGTTCCTACTTCCTAGCAGGATCCAGGCACAGTGTCTTGTAAGCCACTGATATGTGCAAATACACATACCTGTGCATAAAACAAAAACCAGAAAGAGCTTTGTTTTCCTTTTGCTGCTATTCCACATGAAGATGCAATCACAAGCCAAGAATGCCTGGATGAACAACACTGGTGGTAAGCTTAAATGGCAGACAAAACAAAGTCTGATCTGTTTAGACTTTTGTACTACTACAGAAAAACAAGAGACTTCCAAGGCTGAGTTAGGCTTCACAGTGACACAGTCAAGGGCAACAAGTTGTTGTCTGGAATTGTACTGTCAAATGGAAGGAGGCCTCCACATGCCCCTCACAGCCTCTCTGCAGCCTCAGTCCACTGCCCAGCACAGATGTGACATCCTGGCAATTGTTGTTTCCTGTAAAGAAACAACAAACATAATTTTTTCAGCCCCACTGCTCAATATTGAAACCCATGTGTTAAAAGCTGATTTCAAACTCCTGAAGTTTGATAAATCTAAAGGTAGAACTTGTACTGTTGCAAACACCTTCAGCTATTATTCTGATCTGGAAGCTGCTGAAGTGAGATGACTTTCAGGATCCTGTCCTATCCCTCCAATTCCAATTTCACTATGTCATAGTGAGATGAGAAGGAGACAAAGTGATCATGGTGCAAGAACTACTTTTTCTTTTTCCTAATAGGAATGTGCAGTTCTGAAGATGAAGGGCATACTCATAATACGGTGCTTTACAAAGCTAAGACAATATTGTAGTCAATAAAATTTTTTCTCAAAACTGCTTCATTGCAAGAATTCCACAAGAAAAACTTTCCCTTTACAAAATGGGCTAAAATTCCATTTTACCATTCTCTAGACATTTTCCATGACCCCAAAGTATTATTTTCCCCCTGTGCTTCATCCTCAAAAAACTTGCTAATACTTATTTCAACTAAACAGTTTAAAATGTGTTAGCTTTTTCCAGGAGTTCCAAGGCAATGTTGTTCCCTAATATTAAAAAAATGAAACATAGCATTACAAGTGTAGGAGGAATGACGCAGTCGTGGCTGAAGATGCACGTCAGAGCCAAGACACAGCATCACATAAACACAGATGGGCTGCAGGGTCCCAGACAGGACCTGGAGATGAGGAAGCCCCAAGTGGTGTCCTCTAGGCTTCCTCATCTTCCCCGTGTGACAGAAGGCAGCACATCACAAACACTGGAAGGGAACCAGGGCTGAGGGAAAGGTTTGGGCCCACTTGTCCCTCATTCAGCAGGAGAGAAAGCAACAATAATGCAACATATCTCATCTGCCAAGCAGGGGACTGACTGACAGTGCTTGTGGGAGATTCAGCCTTCTGGAGTGAGGCAGCATGAATGTGCTGGGTTTGGGGAAAACACTTGCTGTGGCCCATTTGTGTAATGGCTAAGATGGAGGATGTGTAAGTGTGGGTCTGTCAGGGGAAAGAGTAAAAACTTGGGAAGGGTAGGAAGGGCACTCAAGCAGAAAGGCTGTGCATCACAGAGCACCCCTTAAGTTTTTGCAACACAAGCCAAAATATCACTTGGTTCCATACCTGTGGGAGAGTTCTGAGAAAATTAACAGGTTTCCACACACAAAGCATTTCTATAGATATTTTAAAAACTAAATAACCTATATGTAATTGTCCTAAGATATAATATTTTTTGTCAAGATTTAGACAAAGTGGGAAGCTGACCAGGATGTCAACACTTGATTTTTTGCAGAACTAGCCTCCTGCCCCGATTACTCCTAAGGTTGGGATTTTTTCTGTCATGCTTTCAAATGGCTCCAGCCTACACCCCAGGTCTTGGCTCCCATAGTGTTGTTCCGGAAATATAAATTAAACCTCCTTTCTCATGAGTGCCAGGGAAGCAGGGCTCTGCAGCCAGTTTCGGGAGCCCTTGCCCAGGTCCTGTAGCTGCTGTGCTCCTTTTGAGGCCCAGCATGTGAACCAATATGCTTGACTCTGCGCCTGGCCACAGGCTGTGCTCAGATGGTCGCTTTCCAACCCCCTGCTGCCTGACTCCATGGAGGAGTAGAGGGAGCACGCCTTGTAATTCAATTACCTCTTCCCCATGGGGAAAGGAGAGGAGGTAAGAGGCAAGTCAGAAGACAGAAAACAAAAGGTTGAGCAACTGCCTGCAGCAAAATAGGGAATTCCACGAGGGAATGCTGAATTTGGTGGCACCCTGATGAAATGCCAAATTACGTAGCCATTGCCTCGCTGAGCACAGGGGTCCTGAGCCTCAGGGAACAGGATTAAGATAAACTGGATCAATTCATACAAGTTAGAGGCATTGTTTCAGATTCTCATTGGAGTCACGCATATGATATTGCAATGGATTACACCATAGATTTTTAAGTTCTTCTTCAGAACTAAAAGGGTTGTTTGTTTATTTTCCCCTCTGAACAAAATTCTAAATTCCATTGCTATGAAATACATGGAGCTATTTTAACAAATCATTGCTGCACATAAACTGTTGCCAGTCATCTAATGGATTATTGATGATACTTTAATTAGGCTGGCCACTTTACTGAGACCCACTGTCAGTGAATCATATCTTGTCTAATTTTAAAATCCTTAATTCATTAACCCCCTTCTCCTCCCCTCTCTTGCTTCGCACCTATATTTTATATATATCTATGTATGTATTTACTACAGCTACATATCTTTTTCACGTTAGATTAATTTTACTAATAGATCAGCCCATGGTCCAGCTGGAGCCTTCTGCAGCCCTGGTTCAATGCATACTGGTTCAAAATTCCCCCATACTGCAAAGCTGTGATGCAGTGAAAACTCCCAGTGCAGGGTCCAGTTTTCTGGAGTGTTGCTGGGTTAATGCTGCAACCACAGGCTTTGTCCCTTCTGCAGCTAGTGTGAAGGCAGCATGTATTTCACACTCTTGTGTTGTGATCAGTATGACAGAAATGTTCTGATGCACATCGAATTAGGTGAATGAGCCGGGATGATCTTGTTGTTACTTCAGAGACTACTAAGACAAACTGCTGCAACTGCTTCAGTTTCTAAGCTGTTCTGTCAAGTCATTTATCTGTCTTACCCAAAGGGAAAAAGAGTTTCCCACTGCTCAAGGGTGCCTTCCCCAAAGTAGGAAGCAGTGTCATGTGAGAGGCTGGACATCAGCATCAGGCTTTATAATGAAGCTTTTTTCTTACTGTGTACTGTGGAAGCATGTGAGCTGCAGCCACACCTGAGGGGACATGAAGGACAGAATAAAGTGTATGGGATTTGTGCTTAATACCTGATATTTAATACATCTGGAAGGATCATTTCCCTATTTTCACTTGTAAACCTTGGTTGGAAAATGCTTACTCTGAGGCAGGGAGAAGCCCATTGCTCAACACTTCTCTGTTAGTTTTGTAGTTTTAGAAAAGATGTTGGTATTCTTTTCTCAGTCCCTGAGCAACCTTAGAGCTACCTACCTGATGAAGTGTCTCTTTCCCTTTATCTCATTGCAGAGTTTTCACAATCAGCTTCATTCCTGATTCATGGTGTTTTATCTTCCAGGAGCAGAAGTAAGGCAGTTCTGGGATACACACTGATGAGACTGGTTCTTCCGGTCATCTGCCAAAGCTTGTGGTTATGCAGTTGCAGAAGACAGTGAAAATCATGGCTGTTTATATCAGCTTTTAATTAAATTTACAGCAACCTCTAGAGTTTATGAGTTTAGGTAGTTGCCTAAGTTAGAGTCCTATGTTTATCTCTGTTCCCATTACTATTCAATATCTTAAAGGTGTTGTGAGAAGACACTATTCCTGCTCTCACACCCTCCTATCATTCCTCACTGATACTCACATTTTGTTTATCCCAGCTTCCACTGTTTCAGCAGCCACACAACGACTTTTTATTTTATAAACAGAGAAAATTTGTAACTCCCAGAACATATGATCACAGCTAACTTCTCAGTGCCTGAAAAGGTGGTCTGTGATGGCTTTGCTGGCAAACTCCTAACTTTGATTAGTGATGGTGAGATGTTAAATCCCCACTACATTAACCTACATTCTGTCTCAAGTACTTGGAATACCACCAGGCCTTACAGAACAGAATTTCTTTTCTTTCACTTTTTCCCAAGTTCCCAGCACAGCCTGGAAGGGCAGCTGGCTCTGCCTTGGTGTATTAGAGGCACAGTGCACTCTCAGCTGGCTGTTTGACAGAATTTGCTGGGCAAAGGCACAGAGGAGCAGCAGCAGGGTACAGAAAGCTCTGATGAGCATTGGGATAAAATAGAGGGAGTTTCTCATATGCCTGAAGTCTGGTTTTGGTATAAAGTATTCCTCGCTTTGTGCACTTGTCTCACTGATGTGCTTTCCCTGTTCTTGATGCCCTCCTATCCTTCCTTTCCTCCTCCTCTCCTGACCACTCTCTTCTGCTCTTTTCCACACCCTCTTCCCCCACCTGCATCCTCTATGTCCTTTTTCTGCCTCTTCTAGAGTTACCCTGTGTGAGGAGCAGCCAAGGCTTGACTTTCATGGGCAGTCCCTCATGCCAAGCATCTGGTGCCAAAGCAAATGTCTGGTTAAAATGCTGGTCTGCCTTTGGGCTGGTGAGTGCTACACGATGGGCTGAGAACTGCCGGATGTTTGACTGGGGCTTGGCAGCAGCACCTGGGACACCTCTGCCCTCTCCAGCTCACCCTGCCTCCCCTCTTCATTACTCACATCACATGGACAGGGCAGGTTCTTACCTTCCAGCCTGGGGACAGAGGAGCTGCCATCTTCTCTTTCCATGGTGTGGGATTTTAGAGGGCACCTTTGACTAATTGTTTGATAAAAAGCTATTTTTGGACAGTGTTTTTCTGGGTTTTTTATGCCTAGTAGAAAAATTGATCAGAAGAGAAAATAAAATCATCTTACATATTTTCTTCACTCCTTTTGTCAGGCACACTCTGTTTCATACCACTTTTATTAACAAGATCATTACTGATAGTAGATGAATTATCTGATAATCACAGCAAGGTTTTTAGGCTCTTTGACCCTAAAAAACATGTCTCAAGTTCCCACTACAGGACTATTTCACAGGCTGATCAGAAAGCAGGGTCTGCTCTTTGAACTGTTTTTTCTTGATTAATCTGGTATTCAAGCAAATTAAATGAATAAATTTAAGTCTGACATGCTGATTTATTTTCAAGAGCAAGGTCTCACTGCGTAATATTGCTTGAGAAGACTGTGATTCCTCCTCAGGTTTATTTTCTGAGTTCCAGACAGAGGTAATATAAAAATAGTAACGTAGATAAAAAGATGTTTTTTCTTCAAGCCATTATTCTTAATTACACATATCCTTGAACCATCCTTTCTCTCCTTAATATTTACACCAGCCCAATGTTTGTGCATTGTTATCATCTCTGCTATCAGTCTCACAGCTCCACATGACTAACTCCCCTAATCTTCACGGCAGGGAGGAGCAGTGGAGATTGCAATTGTTGTGTATCCCCTGGCAGCCTGACAGATGAAACAATCCCCACACAAGGCTCCGCTATCAGCCGGCTCCTCTCATTACCTGGCAGCGAACTGGCCGCCTCGGAGAGCTGCTGGCGGACGAGAAACTCTGCCGTGGCAGCCCCAGATGGGCTCGGGCCAGATTCCTGACTTCCCTGCTGGTCTCAGCTCAGCAGTTTTACAGCTAACTAATTTTACAAGTGTCTTGCACTGACTGCACACATGCAATTGCACACTGAGTTGGGTCAGGGGACTCATCTGGCTGAAAAGCAGTGTGGAAAAAGGACACTGGTGCAAGCGAGAAGGAGAAAGGCAAAGCGCTCAGCAGTGTAAACTGCGGTGGAACATGTGCTGGCCAGGGGGCTTGGCCGCTGCTTAAAGTCGCTGATGGCAGGCTGTCCTCCTCCTTCTGCAAGAAACCTTCCCCCAGTGCCAGCCCATGTGGATGGGGCAGATCCCCACCCACGACTTTTAAAGTGGAAGGAAAATGGCACTTCCACAATAGGATATGTAATTACTCTCTAATAGTACAACAGAGGTAGCTCCAGTAAGCCCTGACTGCTTACACTACCGGCACAGTTCTTTGAGAGGGACTCTCACAGAGGCCACACAGCTCTTCTTCCACGAAGTAACAGTTCATTGTGGAGAAAGCACCTCTCTACTTCTTTACAGAAGGTGTTTGGGTGTTTCCATTCACTTAGAGCAGGGCAGTCCTAGCAATAATGCTACTGACCTGGATGTTCCTACCAAAAAAAATTATCTTGGACAAAACAGGGCGCCACTGCTGTCCACTTCTTAACAGGAAGTGGACTTTCTCCAAACAGTGATTGAGGTCTGTCTCAGTTTTGCCAGAATGGGACAGTTGTGCCTAAGGAAAGAGGTCAGGTCCCCAAAAGTCCCCATTTTCTCCAGTTTATATAACAACTACTAAAGCCCACTAGTTTAATTTCTGATGGCTCAAAGTGAGCATATATCAAGCCCATTAATAATACAGGGATGTCCAAGAAAAACTGGGAGAAAAGCATTAGGAAAAAAACCCCTAAAACCTCCCCAAGAATCTAATCGTGATAGGGTGAGAAAAGAATGTGGCTGTGGATTGATGGATGATGTGCAGATATTTTTTGTTAGAGACTTATGAAACTAGTAGAAAGTCCAGATGTTTCAGAGACAGTAAATAGTTCAATATTTCTGAAGTGGGTGTTGTCAAGGGAGAAAGTTAACACTGAGATGCCCAAATAAGTTTTATCTTCCACTTGGCTTTATTAGTTGGTGTCTAGCTGAGGTTTTCTTCTAAAAAGAAAAGCATTTTGAGCTTCATGTAAGCAATTCTTTTTTAGTTTATTTCAATGAAACACATCAGGCTGGCATTTGTAACAAATTTGGATCCTAGTGTAGGATGTGGTTGCTGCTGCACATGACCAGGGGAGTGGTACAAACAGCATGATTGTGGGCTGGTGTAACCTTCAGTCCAGTTTTATCTGTATTGCAGAAACCCAGAGACTGGACATTTCACTCAAAGGCACAGAAGTTGCTCTATACTCACACATCCCTAACTTAAAAGGTCACTTCCTGTCCCCCTCCTAGGTCTTTATAGATTTGCACCTACCCAATTCAGCTTGGAAACATTGTCCTGCACTGTTAGTATCCCCATCTTTGTTTTCCACTGTCAGTAGCTCTGTTGCTCTTTGTGTTGCTATGTATCTTCAGCCTTGAAGAAGCTCTACGTCACTCAGCCAGCCCACATTAATGAGTTGCTTAAAAGACAAACTTAAATCCCAGCTTCGATTTGTGATTTGCTCTGCTAATGCTTAAATCAGTAATAGTTCTTCAATACTGTGACACCTAAGCAAGCCACAGCTTTGCAATAGATTTGTCTTGGCATTTTATTTTGGTGGATTTTCAAACAGAGATCAAACCTTGCCTCCAGGCTTTAGTCCAGTCAACCCAGTGGCTTCCCTAGTAGCAGCACACCTGGCAGAGTCTTCTGTAGTCTGCAGAAAGTTGTCTCAGTCACTGCTGGGGTTTGGCTGCTGGTTCACTGTTCCTCTCAGCAGGCTCTTACTGCTTGGTGCCAGGATTTTCACCTGCAGTCTCTGGGCTGCCCTTCCACCAGCTCCGCAGGGATGGAGGAACAACTCTGCCTTCCAGAAAGTACTCTGTGTCCTTCACAGATGTTCATAGGGATCTTTTCAAAACTTCCCACCAATTAATCTTGGGTAACTTCTGTTATTCTTGACCTGATAGGTATTGGGTATTTTGACTTTTTGTCCTTTCTGGAAGAAGGGTTTTCAGACCCAAGAATCCTTACAAACTTTCATACATACATTAGTGAATGCTTTTCTTTATGTATCTTGGAAGATAAAAAAATACTCTTTCCCTGGAAAAAAACGAGTGAGCTGCACTCATTCCTTCCTCCATCACTTTGCAGGCTTTGTGCTATTTATGGCTCAGCACCCACCTCCAGAGTCTGTTCCCCCAGTTTACTACAGCATATTCCGTACCTGCATTCACACCCCAAGGAGTCACAGTTCCTTAAGGTGAAGACATCGTATACTGCACATCCGATAGACTGAAAGACTGATACTTTCCCCTTAGTAAGTGCCTTTCTTCAAAGAATTTTAAGTCATTTATGAACACAAAGCAACTCATACTCATACCATCTGAGACAGACTTGCAGGTTTTGTTGCTTCTTGTCCTCTCTACAAGGAAAATATGCTCAGAAATATAATTTAATTTAAATTTAAGATTTCTACCTATTTTACAAAATCTTTTAATAATCCCTAATGGCAATTCTGAAAAAACTTGTATCATAAATAATATTTTCCTTGGACCTGAGGTGTGGCATATGTATATGTGTGAGTGCGTGTGCATAAAGACAGACTCACACCTCTTCCTTTTTATACAAAAATGTTGTTCCTCAGCACCTGAGAGCACCTGGAGCATTAGAAATGCAGAGAGCAGAATGAAGGACAGTATGTAGGCTCGAAGTGTGACCAGGGTATGCAAAATGTAATCATTGTTTGGACCACTAAAAATTGCATGACCGGCAATGATTTATTAGTAGTGCAGAATCCAGGGAAATACTCCCCTCTAAATTACTGTTTCTCTGGCTCTAAGCATTCAATACATTCCCATCTTGAGCCAGGGAATTTATTTTCTCCTCTCCTCTGTGTTTGTCTGTGGTTTGCATTATCATTCACTAAATATACTTGGACATGACATTACTTTTCTCGAGCTACAGATTTGAAAGCTTCTGTGACTCCCCCTTTGACCCTCCACCATTTCAGGAATTTCATAATTAAATCAGTAACTCACACTCACATAATGAAAGGGGCCTCTTTTTTTTGGTGTTATATAAATTATATACTTTTCAAATAAGAATGGCAGAGTAACAAAAGTTATCTAAAACTCAATAGATTGAAAGGCTTGAAATATGTCATTTTCATGTTTACACAATTTCTCCCTTTCTTCTAGAAGACATGTGTAAGTTAAGTGGATAATCTGCCACTGAGACAGCTTAATGGTAGATCTAAAATACAAATTTCTACCATTTTGTCTGAAAAGCTACCATACTTCTGTCACCAACTATTTTCATGAACAACTTACATGCTTGATAGAAGTCTTCTTCTGTACTAGTTACTTAAATTTTCAAGAAACCAGAGGAGGAATCATCAAGGGCCAAAAAGAACAAGTAAAGTTACTTGGGTCTTAAATGAGCCACACTAAAAAGTATCTTATGTTGCCTACACTATAACTACATGCTCAGTTTGATAAGCCATTGATGTCAGGTTTGGTCAACACTAAGTTTGTCTTGGCTGTGAATTTGCTGAAGATGCTACCAAATACACTGAGGGTTGGGGAATCTGCTGACTGTAACTTTGAGAAAAGGAGAGGGCAGACACAGCTTTCAGAGAATCAATCTGCACAGGTACCCACTGGTGTTTCATGATGGCCTTTGCAGAGCTGCTGCTAATTCTGAGGAGATGTGACCCACTATTGCTCTAATGCCAATTACGGAAAAGAAACAGCACACAAAGGTGAAATTTTCAAAACTCAGTAAACCTGTGTTTCACTGCTAAAGACAAAGAAGAAAGAGATTCCAGTGTGCGCTGCATCTAGAGATGGGTAGTTTTTGTTATCTCCTTTGCAAAGGAGGAAGAAGAAGCAGAAAATATCTGCCAGAAAATGGATAAGATGGGCCATCTAAAACAACAGACAAAGATATATCAGCTGACCCAAAAAATCATTGAGATGCTGGTCTGGGAGTTCATGGCTTTGTAGCCATGTAAAGGGTGGTGCTTGACTCTTACTCTTTCTTTTGCTAAGATGCTAGACAAGTTCATCTTTTAAAAATTAGCACGTGACTAAATACACAATGATAAAAGCACTTATATTATTTCCATAAATTCCCCTGACAGCCATTTGAATGCAAATTGAGCAGAAAGAAACCCTGTTTAAATGAATTAACAAGGAAAGGCGGCGGGGGAATGTGGGGGAAGAAACAGGACTGAATACAGACATACTAGATACAACCTCTTAAAAACAGAGTTGGTTCATAGTCAATATAATTGAGGAAGGCATTTCATATACCATTGTTTAGGGTCAGAGGACTCTTAATTTATCCGGCTTGAGTGCACTGATACAGTCAAGATAGTGAAATGTTTCATCAATTTCATCTATTTCAATACTGCAAACCAGGGACTGCCCGTGATGTGTTTGCTTTCTTCCTTTTGTCTCCATGAACAAAAGAAACAGCAACCTCTTCACTGAAAAGATAACATCACAAAATTGAAATGATACAGCACAAAAATTGTGCCCCATGTTTAGAATCTGCAGTAAAGGTATCTCATTTTGGTGAGGGTCTGTTACTGTGCTTGCTGACCTGGCGTGTGCAAGCTGTGGAAGATTGATGACTGTTAGAAGATTTATAAGAAAGCTAAAATCAAGCAGGTAACCAGTTCATTTTATCTTGAAAACTGTGAAGTGAGATGAAAGTTTATGCCAGTTCAGAGTGTGGTATTATTTAGACTGGTTTTTTTTCTGAGAAAGGGATACACAGGTCAGTGGGAATTTTTGGTTCCCAGTGCTGCTGCTGCTCTACATTGCCATAGAGGAAACTGAGGCTGTGACACTGGTGCTTATACCAGGGGCTGAAGATGAAGAGCAAGGGCAGAAATAAAGTTCTCCTCATAAACTCACACCAAAGAAACCTGATGGAGACTGCAGGTTCACCTGGGTATTAGTCATCCCAAACCATTTCATTGGAAAACATTAGTGAAAATAAGATGGAATGAACTTAACCTTGTATGAAGTAGTATGGAGAAAACAACTCCCGAGGGAAACCAGAAAGAAACAAGGCATATACTCTCTCTACAGGTACCTAAAAAAAGCATCTGCTGCAATACAGCTGCATGCAGTCCTTCCAGATCATGAAGAGCAGTAGGTAGGAACAGACCGATTGAAAAACCAGGTACGGGTTGCAAGAAGTGGCACTAGTGACTCACTCTTGAACAGTGTTCAATTGCCATTCAGCTCTGATTCAGGTGAGTCAGGGATAACTATACAGATGGATACATCGTGTTCAGAAAAGATGTAATATAATGGCACTTCTAATTTACAAGTACATTTTCATTTGAAAAGAAGTTACTTAATCACAAGGAAATTCCGTTTAAAGAAAATTTTTAATTTCTTTTCCTATTTTTCCAATAAAACTATAAATTATTTAACATCGTTCAAAATATTTGAGGCTGAAGTAGCCACACAGCACAATTCAGTTTAAACAGAATCAATTTGAACTTTGCCTCAAAATTAGAAACCAATTGATTTGAATTATAGCAAAAAACAAATAACACATTTAAATAACAAGGACTGTCCATCATTCCAATAGTGAGGGTTTGAAATAGGCAATAGAACAGATTCCAGACTCTGAACAGATATCCTTTCTTTATGGCTAACTGGGTTTGACTTCACATGGTTTACAAGATATATAAGAATGTCTAGCTACAGCTGAAAGAAATTAACTACATCCAACAGATCCTTTCTTGTACAGACCACATAAAAAGATAAATCTATGAAATGCTTAGACAAAAGACTCCTTAGAATTACCCTTTCATGAAAACCATCATTCAATCATCTTCTTAATGTGACCCAAGATGTAAGCATACAATGCCTGTACCAGGTGAAATTACACCATTGTACACATTGCCTACCTAAAACTGTAGTCCTGCAATGCAAAACACAGCTTTTATCCCAAAGGACTCTCTGACAAAACTAAAACCCAAGCCATGCTGGGGACACAATCCTGTCTCCCCTGCAGAACAGCTGCAGAAGAGAGTCATAACTGTTTGCAAAGTACAAGAGGACTGCATGCTAGTTGTGATTAGCGAAATCAAGCCCCTGTTACCAGACAAATTTCATTGAGTTACCAAAGTGAAAGTGCCGTGGGAAGCTCAACATGAAAGGATTACAAACTTGCTTTGCTGGTCTCATCTGTGGGAGGCCTTAGTTGCATAGGGAAAGCACTGCAGTGAGAGCCCATGCTGAAGCACCAGCACTGCTTCAGAGTTCAGATGATCTTTAGGTCAAAACCATTCTGCATTTGATTTCCCTCTCTGCCAAATGGAAGAAAAAAAAGTCCTCACTTTTGTAAAGAATGGAGTGAGGCTTAATGCTGTGGGCTTGTAAAGCTATTTTAATAAAAAAGGAGACAGAGCTATAGTAGAATAATGATGCTAAGTCAGGATGTTCCAAAAACACATAACTATAGCACTGATTAAATATTGATGTGAGAAAGAGAATCGGTAGAAATAGATCATTGTATCAGAGAAAGTATCTTCCCTAGAGAGCTAACAGCTAGTACTGCCCAGACAGACATGCAAAGGCATTCCATGAAACCTAGATAAAAATGGGGAAATATTGACACAACTTCATCTGTTTTAACTGTTGTTCTGTCTGGATTGCAAGATAGCTACAGGTCATGCAGCAGTTGCTGTCTGAAAATATGCATGCTTAAAACTATTACCTACACCTGTAAACAACTGTTCATGTGATGATGGTCTGAATGTCAGCAGCACAATGGGTCTCAGCTCATATAAAACAGACAATGGAGATTCTGTGGAAGGCTCCAGACAAAACTGGCATCCTTGAAAGACAGCACTACATCCTTAATACTCTTCACACCAAGTTGTATGTCAAATTCTTAAAACTGCCCTTTCTCCCAGCAAGATTTCAATTGCTTGAAAGGGGGAGAGGGAATCTGAGATAAATAGTCAATTAAGAAAATACTTCCCAGAATGATTTTGAGATGTTGTCTGGCAATGGTCTGAGCAGAGCTACTGGCATTGTGCCATGTTGTTAAGGAAGCTAAGTTGGGCTGTCAGGCAGCCTTTGTGCTGAACTGTGCCACAGATACCACCTTCCACGGAGAAGATGCTGTCTGCAGCCAAGTCATTGCTCAAGGCATTCCCAGGCCTCATAGTTACTACAGCTGTACAAGAAGGAGGTATCACATCCTTTGGATGTTGGGGCCTTTTTCAGGATCTTGAAGATCAAGAAATGAAGGAGCAAATTAATAAAAACTTAGCTGGTTTCTATGCTTTTAGCTGAATAGATAAGGTGAGGACCAGTGTTCTGAAACCAGTCGGTTTCTGGGCAGGCACCAGACCTACCTATTCAGAGAACTGCACGGCGGCCTTGAGATGGAAAAAAGTAAAGGAAACCTGCCTGGGGAAAAAGGCAAGCAGAGTGACCTGGCCAGTCAGAGAGAAAAAATTTGCCTCTTCTACCTGATCCTCAAGACCCACATCCATGATACCATGACCAAGGATTAGGGGGTTGTTTTGAAGGTGATGGATCAACAAACTAAGCCTCTGTTTCTGAACTACATTTGTCCTACGTGAGGGAAGGTGATACTCATCATCTCCTCTAGTCAGGTTATACAGATTTGCCAAATTCACCCCACACTCATTCTCTGCTAAGGAAATGCTCTCTTGCTCCAAATATTTTTGTTCTGTCTTTTCATTCATTGAGGACTTTTCATCCACTGGACACTCATTCCATGCTGTGTAAATGCTGCAGATATGCAGAGAATTCACAGATGGAGGGAAAAAGGTATAATTCCAATGGTTTGTGAGACCATCAGCACCATAGGGTGCTGTAAGTCCCCATAAAAGGGTTGATAAACTGCTTTATGAAGGCGTGCCAGTCATGACCTAATGTTGACATTTGGGCTAACTGCAGGAGGACAGGGAATTTTACTGCGCATCAAAACCAGACCATGTGCTGTTTGGAAAGGTGTGTTACAAAGACAGAGAAACGAGGATAGATGACAAAAGTTCAAAATAAAGTTAATTATAGGTATGTATATCTGACACTAAAGTAGTTCTGGTAACAGAATCTCACATTTACATCCTCTGAAACATCAGTGTAATATTTTTTATTGCTTTTCAACACATTTTCTCTGAGTGCATTTTGAGCATACACAGGGATCTTTCCTACAGGACTCTTTAACTGAGTTACTTTGGTAATATTTTTCTCTCTGAATGTTCTATAACTTTTAGTTCAAGAAACTGAATCTGATACACTGTACACTTAAAGTAACCACAGAACAGAGACATGCAGAACAGACACTGCTCAATAGAAGCAAGTCATTTTGACAGGTGAAGAAAAATCCAAGCAATTCTGAAGGAGAAATAAATATTGAAACATTTTATGTATTCCAGCTATCACAGTCCATAAATGATTACATGAAAGAGATATTTTTTAAAACGCATTTAGACAGGATTTTTTCTTTGTTCTGTAACCACAGATAGGGCTAAAGTTTCCTCATAGGAAACTTTAAAATGGGGGGAAAAATGATGGCATTTACCTTACCATATGGAGATCTACATATTTCAGTACAGTGGTGGTATCCAACATGCTTATCTGCACTCCCACTTGACTCTACATCTGTCTAACTACCCATGAGAGTGATGCATCTGGAAAGGTTGAATAGGCCAAGGGAGTTTACATGTATTTTGCAATGTTCTTGAGAAAATTTACTAGAGAGAGGTCAACATGTCTTTTTTCTTGTATCTCTTCGCATTAAATAAAAACATATTGTATGTTATTTGAACATCCTGACATCTAGGTTTATTTGTTAGTTTGTTTGTTTTCGCTAAGAATGCAGAAACATGTTTGAAAGTGTTTACTTTTGAGAACCTTATATGCAAGGGGAATGCTTGAGAGGGCGTAATATGAGGATTAGTACTGAGTAACAGATGTAGATGAAGAGAAAAAACAGGTTTCTGATGGAACAGATTACAACAGAAAATGCTTTCTGAAGAAGTTCATAGAGTTGCAGTCCAAAAATTAGCATCTTTGTTATTTATGGTAGTGATTCATGGTAGCCTGTGACAGGATGCATGCGAATGAGGCACATCCCTGAGAGAAATGGTGGGGAGGGTTCAGCAGCGCCAGGGAAAAGGACTGGCCTGGGGGAGGGGAGGCCTTTCACATGCCTCCTCTGACCGTGCAGCCGGCCAAGGCACAGGCTTTGATCTGCCCAGGATGACAGTGAGCCAAACTGTCCCTCATTCAAATGAATCCACCAGACAGTTGTGAGACATTCCTCAAAGGGTCACCAGCAAAGGGCTGTGGAGGAGGGCAGCCCTGGCCATGCTCCTGTATAACATCTCCTCACAGCCTCACCACCTGCTGCAATTTCCCCCACATCAGGCTCAATTTGTATGCAAATCCTCCCTCATTTATTCTTGCTCCCTTCGGAAAGGACAAATTAAGTATAATAACTGTAATTGCTTTAATAACATGAAGAAAACGCCACCTTTATGGGACCAATAATCGAAGACTGAGACTATAATACAGCATGACAGGTGTGAAGGCATGCCACCAGCAGTGATTTTCCCATTTCAGTATTTCTTTCGTTGCCTTGAAAAGTGCTTGTCTCAGTGAGCCAGGCATGGCTGGTGCGTGGCTGTGAACTCCACACCGTTCCCGACAAGACAGGCGGGGTTCCCGTGGTATAGGCACCACTGGCAAGCGGCGGCTGTGCCAGAGCAGCAACTGTGGGTCATCAGCACCCGGCTCTGGAGGAGGACATGGGGTAGCATCACCTGGTGAGGCAGAGCTGCTAGCGAGGCCTCCTCAAACTTGTGTCTCCCCTCAGCTCTGTGACAAACAAATCTCTTACGGCTAATAGGTCACAGGCTTAGGCAGATGGCCATCCCTGAGGAGTGCCGGAGGTCTTAGTGCCATTGAGAATGGTGGCCCACATCTCACTGGGCTCACCTTCTGCACTCCTCATGCTGAACCAGACATTATCTATTTTTGGCAACTTTTTCTGGTTTGATTCTGATATTAGTAAGTGAGAACCAACTTTAAGCATAATCACCTGGAGCAAGGCACAGTTTATCTTGGCTTTTAGTTATACTCAAAGCCATCTACTAACAGTTACATTTTCCAGTTATTTGCATTGTAACCTGTAATTTTGATCATAAAAGAGTCTCAGAACTATCCTCCTGTTGTAGTCTCTGCTTCAATAAAAGATAAACCCACCATCAAAGATCAAATATTGCATGAACCAGAGTTCCCACCCAAAATAACCAGATATGGAAACACAAAAGATGGCGAGAAAATGGGCCTTCATGCCTACTCTGATGGATAAAGAACACAATACTGTGTCTCATCTGGAGACAACTATGAATGAACTGGTCTTTGGGTGCCAGGGGAATTCCAGACCTGCATTAACAACCACTCCAAGGGCACACTTGCATGACACGGGAGAGAGATGTGCAAACAGGTGTGAACATCAAGGGGTTTTAAAACGTTATGTGCAGGCAGAAATTAAAAGGAAATTATAAGGAAACACTGAGCAGTAGTGAACATCTCCTCAAGCCTTAATCAGGTTAGATGCAAAACGGTTCTCACAAACAAAGTGCTTGAGAACATCCTAACCACTGGTGTCCAGGTAGTATAAAGTACCAAACTTGAAACAAAAAAACCAACAGTTTCTGTTGAATTTGTTTTGAACCAAAACCTGAAAGTAAAACTGCCTTCTGAATCTCTCAGATTCAGAAAAAAGCAGACAGAACAAGATTCACCATCCCACAGCAGTTTTATAGAAGATTTGTCCTCAGTACTGAGAACCTAGAAAACAAGATATTTCTAATCTACAAACACTGTATGCATTTTCTTTAATGCCTGTGTCACCAATACCCCTACATATGAAACCACCATATTTGACCTTGATATTAAAATTCTCCAGAGATCAAAAGCGAGTGCTAAAAATAGGCAAGATATTTATATAACCCACAGTAGTAGAATCCTATATTGCTGGCACCTCTCAGTGGAGACAGGCTTGAGCCAAATCTCAGGTCTGCACATCATACCAACAAAAGAAAACAACTAAACAAAGAGCTGAAGTTCTGTCTCAGATCTCAGAGGGTTACCAGGAACGCTCTTGGTTCTGTTAAAGACTTTGGTGCATGGGTGTTTGGTACTCTTAATGCTTCAGGGGAAAAAAAAAAAAGGAAAAGGAAAATAATTTCTCTTCAGTCTAGGAGTGAGCACTAAAGTCAGGCTGCCATGTGAATGAAATGAGAGAACCCTGAGGAAAAAAGCCTCAGCACCATACTGCTATCTTTGGGTAAACATTTGTTTGCAATATCTTTTTAAAATAATACTGTCAACTTCAGTGATTGACGATTTCACCCCATTTATCACTGACAACCAGAATTATTTTTTCAGCTGTGGATCATGTTAATTGTGGAAGCTAATAAGAAGGAATGTGAGGTAAATGGTCTCAATACCTTTAGTATATGTGATGACTTTCACAGACTTGCAGTACTGTATTTACTGTAACCAAAAGGTCATGCTCTATATCTTAAAGGCAAAAGTGAACTTTTCTGCATCAATCACACTCTTTCAAATCATGCAAAAAATATTTTAGACAAGGCAATTAGCATTTTTTAAAATCAACCTTCGTTTCAAATACTTGAAGGAAGTCTTTCAATTCTGACATCCATGTGTAAACCAGAGAGGATTACAACTATCTAGTTGGCAAACAAAGCAATTTATTAAAAATGGACTAATGCTGTTATAATTCATATTACTGAAAATGACTGCTAATTTCTTCTCTGCAGCAAGATAAATATTGAGAAAATGATGAGATTCCATTTTTCATTCCACTGTTAAACAAAAAAAAGTTTTCTAGATACTGCCGTTAATCAGTGCTAATTTTAAACAGTACAATCCAATTCACATCTTGAATCTCTACGTCCTACAAAAATACCATACATGGGAATGCGATAATAAAATAATTCTGACTTAGTTTTCCAAACAGGTAGTTTTTTCCACAAGGATTAAAACTTGATACTGGCAGAAATGTGGTCTTTGAAAGTTACAATAACACTGCAATTTGGGTATAAATTTCTCTCAGAAAATGCTAGGATATATGCTTTCAAAAAAATGAGAAGGTGACACAAGACAGAAAATGCTATTTTAGTGTATGTTAACTGAACACAAAATGGATTCATTTCTATAGAAGAGATTTTTAAAGTGCCAACTGTTAATGCACAGCAGGAGTTATTGCTTGAAAGGGACTACGTGGAAGTTGACAAGCCCAAAATGTAACCTACTATAAAATTAGAATTTTTACATTTTTTTACAAAATGCTCTTTTGATCCTGAAATATCTATCAACCTTCCTAATTCAAGACTGTTGCACTGTGAAAACATCAAATACTTTGCTATGTGATTGGCCATTAAACTTGTTTTAGTTTTGCAACATTCATATGCAAGTCATGATTTCCTCTCTCCTGAATACCATCTCTGGGATTATGCATCTGAAGAGCACCAGACCTTTTGTTTGAGATTTCCATGATTTAGCATTTCAGCTGGTAGTGTTTTATAACAAAGTTATAAGGCTTCTGTACTCCAATGTTCAATGCTTCCTTAGAAAGACGGCAGCTCTTCATACATGGAGGTTGCCAAACCACAAAATGATTTTTTGTCTTCTTTTACTTATTACATGCAAATACTTTCTAGTGCACACTGAAATGCAATAAATTATAGTTACATGGCATAGTAATAAAACTGAACAACAGCATTTCACTGTTGCAAGGTGACAGGTGAAAAAAGAAGTACTGTGGTGGCTGGTTTTATTTGATGTCAGTTTTAAGTACAATTCATGCCTCTTGCTTCTTAGGAAGTGGGCAGGTTTTCAAATATATGTATAGTTTTTTTGTAAGTGAGGAAATGTTTCTCTGCTTAGAAATTAACTATACAACAGCTTTTCATTACAAATACAGTCTTTACCAAAGCCAGCCTGGAGAAGAGAAGACTGAGAGGAGATTTCATCGTAGTCAAAACTTCCTTGTGAGGGGAAGAGGAGGGGTAGGCACTCCTCTGTGACTAGTGACAGGACATGAGGGAATGGCCTGAAGCTGTGTCAGGGGAGGTTTAGGTTGGGTATCAGGAAAAGGTTCTCCACCCATTGGTACAGGCTCCCCAGGGCAGTGGTCACAGCATCAAGCCCAACAGTGTTCAAGAAGCGTTTGGACAATGCTCTCAGGCACATGGTGTGACTCTTGGGGTGGGGCTGTGCAGGGCCAGGAGCTGGACCCAAGGATCCTTGTGGGCTCCTTCCAACTTAGAATATTATGTGATTCAGGCTATTTTCAGGCAAAGAGTGTCTCTTTGCCGTAATCATCCCAAACCAGTAGTGGGCCTTTTGCTGATTACTTCAGTTGGGTTTGCTGTAAACCTGACAAGATTAGAATACTTCTGTTCTCCCCCAGTTCATTGCCAGAGGTAACTGGAGTTGCATAGACTACTGTCAGTACCAATACTGACATATGAGTATCTGCCTTTCCTAGGGAGATTCAGTGATTAAAAATTAAGGTACATTTAAGACATTATAAATGGAAGTATTGAACATGTTTGATGCACAAACATACCCTCCACAAGCAAGGCTGTCCTGAATATATCCCATTAAAACCCACCAGAATACCACATATTACATTTTCCTATGAAATTCAGTGAATGAACAAGCAATATTATACAGCCTACTTTGGCTTCTCTAAATATAGCTGTGATAAAAGCATTATAAGCAGCTAGAATTAAGTATAAATGTCTCAGAACTATTTAAACTTCATCTTCAGTCGAACCCACAAAATGAAATTAGTCAGTTCATTCATGAGGGAGGAGGATTGAGAAGGGTAATGATCTTTGATTTCTTCACCTAACAGAATTCAGTACAGCTCTACTTGATTTCAGGTGTCCTTTTCAACTACAGATGCTGAAAAAGGCACGGTTTTAGTTTTTATGTAGGATATGGGACTCCCTCTTACCCTCATGTTAACCTGGGCCCTGGATGACTAACCCTACAGTTGACACAAACAGATGTTTTTATTTGTTTAAACTATTAGGTCAAAGGGCTAATGAGCTAATGAAAATTCTTTCAAGAGCTATCAAATGAGGCATGATTAGCTGGTTTTCAGTTCCTATTTGGATGAAACAAAAGAATTAAAAAGAATTCTCAGTTTACAAATCTTTCATTTCATTCCTAGTCTTGTTTAAGAGGCAGATTTAAAAACAGTGACATGAAAAAAGCATACCTCAGTAGCTGCATCAGCAACTCCAGTCTGGTTCAGGATGGTGTTCTATCAACTGTTACAACTTGCATTATGAGAGCACCTTCTACTCAGTGTTTGATAGGATAACTTTGAGTTGTTTCACCAAGCTTCTATTTTTCCCAGAATATATTCTTTTGCTCAGCTTCTGTAGCTTTTGTTTTGTATATGTACTTTGCCACGTCATTTATTTAAAAAGAATTTCCAGTCATATAAACATGTCCTTCAGTTTAATATTATCAAATAATTGTGCAGGGATTATTCCAATCTCCATTGCACCAATAAACCCGCAATATCTTTCAGATATATTTCCAGACTAACAACAACTTGCTGTGGAAATAAATCCGCCAATTTTTGGAAGTTTCTATTTCATATATATGTACGTGAATGTGCAACTATGTATGATATACCAATGATTATATATGAGTAGATAATTTATCTTGAAGAATCCAAATCAAGGTAATATGTCATGCTCCCAAACTGGCTACTTACTCAAGAAACAAAAACTTATCAACTCAATTCTACACAGTGTTTATTTTCTTNCCATTTTACAAAGTGTTTTTTTTTTTTTTTTTTTTTTTTTTTTTTGATAGTGGAAATCATGTATAAATCACAAACAGTACAAGTTCCCCATGGCAGCAGTTGACCACTTGATCGGGTCAACTTCTGTGTATAGACACTGTATTTTTAGTATAAAGTCAAGATAATATGGCAGTTAACTAATACTTTTTACTACAGTAAAGATACAAACTTTTGTAATATAAATTAATTGCCATTACAAAAAGGCAACTGTATTAAGTAATACGGTACAAAAATCTGCAACTTCTATAAATATAATGAAATGCAAGAAGTTAAACGAAATAATACATCACAGATTTTTGTATAGCGCATTTGAATAGGCAAGCTAAGATACACATGGAGCATTATACAGCAAGAAAGAATATCAAAACCCACTAAGACTTAACTTTTTAGCCATACAAATGCTAGAAGTACAAGTACAGGACACAACATGAAGCAGTTAAGATTACCAGCTCAGAGTGGGTAGACAAAGAAGCCTTACTGATGAGTTGTAAAGCATTAGGCAGCAGACAGAAGGTTGTCAAAACCAGCTGTTGTTGGATACTGATTGATAATGTTTTCATTCTGATGGCTGAAACACTACAGACAGCCACAGGTCTGAGAAGAAGCCCAGTGTGGGCACACACACATACACACACAAAGTAATTTAACAGATGGCTAAAGAACAATAAAGCACAAAATCTTTTTTAAAAAGACAATGTTCACTCCTTAATGAACTTGCATGGAAAGTAGAGCCTTGTGCCCAAGTTTATTCCACTAAATGACAAACACATGTGAAAAGATTAAAACAAACAAACAAACAAAAACCGAAGCAATTGAGATCGGTTATTTGAATGAAAACTGCATGGTGCTTACGTATTCTACCATAGCCAGAGCATTCAACAACACTATAAACGAGAAGGTGTGACATGAGCTGCTATGAATATTTTTATCCCCTCATAAAAAGATGAAGTTGTTTATAGACATTAAAAAGGTACACATCCATTAAGTCCATCTACAACACAAAACCACACAAGTACTACATTCAAAGTAAAGTGTTGGTCTTAGCCTTCAGCAGTTATGAGGTATTGTTTCAACCTGTGATGAGGAATGATCACTGTATTAGTAAGAAAAACCATACTCAAAATAATTCTGAAAATTAAAATCACTGCTTCTGTGCAGTTGACATTTGTCTAAAGATAAAACAATGAAGTATCAAAAGGTCCTAGTCTAAGTGGCCACTGGCATACTCCAAAACCACATTATCATGGACTTCTTGGGCCTTTCCATGTTAGTCATGTAGCACCTTCGAACAGTGCATAGCCAGGAGATCACAACCAAAATGTTATTTGGAGCCGCTAAAGTTTTTGGACCAGACAAACTCACTGATGGTAGAAATAAGTACAGTTTCAAGAATGCAATACGGTTGGGCTTATTTTAATTTCCTGTACCTTTTGGTCCATAACTAAAGCAAAGCAGGGGAAAAAGAGTAAAAAAAATGTTATTTCACATCTTCTACCTAATGGCCAATGAAAAAGCAGTAAAAGCTTGGAATCCCTCATTTTGTCTTCCCAAACTGCCTGCCTTCTCTGGGAAATAATTCTCCTACTACTCCTCACCACTCATTTTTTATTATCCCTAAATAGGACAGAAATTTGGGGACCTTGTGGAAATCTGGGGACTCTGTAGCCTTTAAGCTCATGTCAGCAGAGTCTGGAAATGTAAATTAGATCCAGTTCCTCTTTAAATCCACAGAAAGGAACCTCCTTAGCCCCCACAAGAGAAACTGATGGGCAGCTGAGTCCCAACTAAAGTGTGCTGAGAGAACTGAATCAAAGCAGGGCTCCTCTGTGCTTTAAAATGAACAATTCCAGTTCTTGGTTGTTTCCAAAAGTATTAGGAGCGAGACGATTGACGTGGTGGGAAGGAGAATATAAAACAAAACCAGGACATGCCCTTCAGGCTTCCTGCCTACTTCATCTCAAAATGAAACCAGGAGTTTACCAGTTTTGCCAGCTTCTTTCTGATAATAGGAAGCAGCTAAAACAGTGGGAGCAATGCAAGAAATTAATGGGAATTGAAAAGTAAAATAAAATACCTATGAGAAACATTTTGCTTAACAAAGAGTAAAATTACAAGTAATAGAGAAATGGCTTTTATGAGCCTTTAAAAGCTGATATTTGCTATTTTCTTATCCCCAAATAAACTAGTGAGAAACTACAATAAACTTCAAACAGAAGATAAATGCTCAGAGTGGAAAGATATGTTGCTTAAAGCCCTGAAAACAAGGCATTGTGTGTTTTAAGACAGAAGCAGAGTTGATGAAGAACTAATGACACCTCATTTGAGTTTGTGTTTGCAGACACTCATGCACAAGGGTAGCTGAATGTGCAAGGCACAGCATTCAAGGCGTGCACCAGTCCAGTGACTGATCTGCACATACCCTGTTGTCACTGACTTGGTGAACCAGTGGCCCGGCACATTTCTTTAATGGACAAAATCAGTTTATAAGGATTTTAAAAACCTACAAAAGGCAGCCAAAATACTGCAAATCTACAATGGGGAAAACACACAAAGAGGAAATGTGGACTGTGTTACTCAAACCAAATTGACTTTTTCTAAATGTACTACAAATGTTGTTTCCAATGACTACTTCTTTGTCTTCTAAGTAACACTTAGCCCAGAGGAAGTTTGAAAGAACAAGATATAATCCCCTTGAAAAGAGAAGCTTGTAGTACAAACACTTGGAAGACCCTTAATTATGGGATAGATGCCTTGGCAATGTTGCAATAACAGTAGCAGTCTATGAATGAGTGATAAAGGAAGCAATCCTTATTTAAAATCACTTACTCTTCTACGTAGTAATAAAGCCTCCACAGATGAACTAACAGATATTTACCCTACTTTTCTTATGGAAAACTATTTTCGATGAAAATTATTACTTTATCCAACTTCTGTATATTTCTAAAATCTTCCATATTCTTCAAAAAACCTTTTTACTTAGATCACCTGTTTATGTAAGCCATTTTCTCCAAGTACTGTTATCTATGCACAGCTGTTTATTAATTTACTTTTCAGTAAACTTCCAGCAAAATACCATACTGCCTCTGGCAGGGTTATGCAGTGACTTTAGAAGAGGACTCAACTAACTTGTCAACTGTGTTTTCACTTAGTAAACCCTCAAGAATAACCTTTGCATTAACATGAAACTGCTTGCCTTTTAGGTATCCTATTAAGGTTCTCAGTGGCTGTGCTTTCCCATAATGTGAGGTCAATAAACAAGCTAAATTAGACTCACAAATTCTTTAGACATCAGTTATTTTTTAAAATCCAAGGTAACACGTGGAATTCCTCCTTTACGGACTATGTTATTTTTGTGCCTGTAAAATTTTCTACCAAGGATGATCACGATGCAAGAAAGCAACATGCAGTGTGCAGAAATAGTGGTAAACAAAGAGGAACTTCCTACTTCAGTAGTGTAGACAACTTTACTGGAAATAGTTGTGTACCTGATTCACAGAACATTTATTTTAACGAAAGGACATACTGCATTAACTCTGTAGGAACAACATACCACAGCTCAGCCTTGATACCACACCACAATTAAGCTGTGACAGAGTGAGCAGGTACAGTGATGTGTGGGAGCCACTTCTTTCTCTTGGCTTTCACATTCTCGAAGGTTCGAAGTCTCTCTCTTCTAGCAAGTTTATTAGAAGGGAGAAGCTGTCTTTTACTGCCTCCATATCATCCAAGGAGCAGGGTTTAAGAATCCAGCGCTTTCCACGTGCAAGTGGCTCAAGTTCAAAATATTTTTTTATCTATTAAGAAAAAAAAAAGAGACCAATATATTATATTATAACAACTCTCTGTCTCACATCTAAAAAACCAAACCAAACAAATGCATGTAAAAAAATCAGGATATTCCTTTTTAGAATCTTACCCACAGCTGCTCTTATAATACAGGCTATATGACATGACCTGAAAGTGTTTTCTTTAGGGGTGAGTGACCTGCTTGGAAGCTACCATTCTACCCATACATTTAACAGCATGGGAGGTCTGAGGAAGAATTGTACTGACTTGAGGCAAAGAGCAAAGCACATGAAACATGTGCTCAAAAACATATCCAAAACAGCAAAAATAAGTAAGAAATTCTAGGTTGCATTTGTATTTTAATATTAAAAAAGTATGTTTCATTATACTCTTACTGGTAAACACTTAAGATGTAGAATTTGTCACCATACTACTCTAACTTCACAAATGAAACATAAAAAACATACAGATCCTAAACATTCCAGTCAAACATGAGCTATAGCATAGCATCTCTTAGCAACCAAGAAAATCCTGTAAAAAAAAATTCTTTCAAAATTACTTATTTTTTCTAAAATTAAACATAGAAGACTAGCACACTAATGTTAGGAGGACAGTAATAAGTATTATACATGCGACATGATGCAGTTTCTTGGAAACACCAATCATTACTAAAATTGCAGTAACTGTCAAGGCACAAATACAGACCCAGAAAGACTGAGAAAGGAAAGATTTTAATTCAGTAGTATACTCCAATCACTTTTCAAAATAGAAAGTACAATATCAAAACGTGTTTCTGATGTCTCTTAGGAGAGAATAGTAGCCTGCAGGTTATACTGGTCCACAGTTTACTGTTTTCATTAAAATTTTAGTCTTTGAAGGTATTTGATCAAAAAGTCTACTCATGTTTGACTTGTCCAATAGACATGTAGTTTTTACATCCAAAACTGTATCACTCAGTTCTTGCTACTGTCCATATATAACAGAAATACTTAGTCCTGACTTAGTCTGCACATTCTTGATTGTTGTAATTATTGCCAAATACTCTTAATTTTCTTTTATTACAGACTGTGCCATAAATATGCGGCACAATTACAGGAACAGTTACTCACAACATGGTAGGCAGTAGAGGCCCTAAACAGGCAACCGGAACCACACTGTGTAAGGCTCCATGTGCAGAAGGAATAAAAAAGACGAAGGAAAATAAAAAGGCTTTCAAAGTCCATACAAACTGCAACGTCTCTGTGGAGCTCTTACAGTGTCTACTGATAGATAAACAACAGTTTTGTTTATCTGTTAATGTATTCTAATAGAAGAAACCAAGTTGAGTTGTATCAACTCACATAATTCATAATTCGACCATAATCATGTGTCAGGAAGGATTTCTTATTTTTCAGAAAGGAATTCCAACCAGAATGTTTAGTAAGAAATATCAGGGAAAAAACTGTGGTTTTGAGAGGAGAACTACTGCTTACCCAGAAACGACACAGTGAAAAATTTTAAATCTCTTTCCATCAGAGCAGAATTGTATCAAGAACATTTGAAAATGAAGTGTCATACTTGACATTCATTTCCCCTCACTCAAATTTTAGAAAATATACAAGTTGAAATAAATGGGGCTTCAACAAAACAGTATTTTAATATCAACATACCTATTTTTTAGCATTGCTATCTCAGTGCCACATCAGTATCTGATAGGTTAGCACTATTATATGTGATAAACACCAAGATACTAATCTCTATAAGGGATGTATTGCAAGGTTTCCAGCAGCTTCAATTTACCCTCATTAATATACTGAGTTAATGGCACTGATCACAGTACTGGAGAAGCAGGGTAAGGAAGCTCTATAGCCTGTTTCAGCAACAGCCTCTTTGACTGTCAAACGAGGGGAGGAAGAAAAAGCTGCACAGAAGGATAACAAAGCAAGGTGTCAGTGTAGCTAGCGGATAGAGCTGCCCGCTGGTGTTAAGCTGACAAATATGGCTGAGTAATTTGAGATGTTTCAGACCCACAACCCAGAGGATGTCCACCACACCCCCTCTACTGGAAGACTAATGCCATCAGACCCTGGAGCTCACTGAAGCCAGTCTGCAATCTTCTTTACACAGCCTCTTAAATTAGGGCTCTGCCATATGAAGGAAGGTCATTACATTGTAAGGACAGCACTTGAGTTTAAAAGTAGAAACACATGCTCAAGGAAATGATGGCAGTAAGCAGACTAGCACTGAGTCCTGTGCATTTGTGGGCAAATACAACACAAATTACCAAGGTAGCCTCTAGCCAAGAAAAACACAATGCCTTTAAGCTATATTTCAGTGACTGTAGATGCCAACAGCATCACCTGCTTTAGTGAAACAAATTTTGCAGATAAATTATTTGAATGCCCAAAGTTGATTAAAATGTATTATTTTCTGTTTCTAGCTGTGTAATCAAAACGCTACTAAATCAGTGATGTGCTGTCATCATTTTCGCCGCTAGGGAACAGTTCAGAGTATCTGCATTAATAGGTCCTAGATGAATGCTGAAATGAAAGTGTTTAGGCAGTTGTTTCTTAAATGTGAGAGTCTGATAGTGGTATGAAAGCACAACTGCTTATATTCACACAAGTAACAGCTATTTCATTCATATCTTCTGCAGAGCAAAAGATTTGCTGGATGACTCGTGTCTAATAAAAATCTAGCAAAGTAACACTAATTGGCTTACAAATAATAACTAACTAAACCAGAAGTAGCACAGAAGTGATTTTCCACAACCCAAGGAACACTTTGTGGTGTCTTACTGTATTTCCTCATTTAAACTTCACACCACAACGGAGTTTGCTAAACCTCAAGGTTTTGTAAGTGGGCTCTCTGAACTTTGAAACTTCCAGAAAGAAGTTTGCAGACACAAATATTTTCCCATATACTGTAACTTTTTCTCCCTTTAACTCAGAAGAAGTCATTCTGTTGTAGAAGCAAGTACGTTTTTTAGACTTGAAAAAAGAACCATTTTTTACATCCAACAGATGAAACATGAAAAGACTGACACAATCAAATGCCCAACTCTTTTTATACAGTTGAATTTTCCACTGGAATGCTCTCAGCTCTCCATCCACATTTGTTTTTCTAGTTGCTTTCTGCCCCACTGACCATCATCTACACTCCTTCCCTGCAGATTTCCTAAGAGGATGTATTCTGATCACCAAAATATCCAAAGAAAGCTGAAATCCTCTGAATACTCACACACCTAGGTAGCTCTTGCATAATCAGCAGTTACTATTTTACATCTCCTTTCAATTACACTAGCACAAAGGTGTGAGTGCCTAGGAGAAGCTCTTCTGTCTTCCCCTCTGCATAAACAGAGAAAAGCTTTCTGCCTGTTCATGGATGCTGAAGTGAAATATAAAGACTCAAACATGCTTCAGAAGTATGACGCATTAGATGTGCTTTTACATACTGGCTTTGCATTTTTAAGAGTTTACTTTGAGATTGCTGAATTTCTGAGATACAATCTTAGAAGAAAATACAACCGATTAAATCTAATTTTAAGATTTCTTTACTAATTTTTACAAGATCCCACTATATGTCTTGACTCCACATGGGGGCCTTGTTTTATAGAGAACCTGACATTGTACTTACGCCACATTCTGAAGTCAATAAAATCTAACAATACACGTTTGCAATTCCCACTCCTCCCACACTCCACCTTCTCAGTCCTATTCTACTGGCACAATACACTAAACATATGGTTATCAAATGTTGCTTAACCTACGTGCTAGAAAAGTCAAGACACAATAAAAAGGATCAGTGCCCAGAACCTCAGCTGGTGTAAATTATCATAGCAGTGTGGAACTGATGTTACTAAATTGATATACGTAAGCTGAGTAACCAGGCCCTGCTGAAAGCTTTTCTATGTTCTATTACTGAACCTCATCATCTAGTCAGTTCACCACACATGTGAACATAAGGTCTATAGGAAAACTTAGATATCATAATATATGAAAAGAGTAATCTCTATTATTCAACATGAAAAAAAAGCTGATTGAAAGCATTATTTTTCATTCAAATTCAAAATTATACTACCAAATTTTATCAACACAGTAAAGCTTCCAACCCACTGGGACTAATCTGTTGTAAACAAATACAAAATTCAGATAGTCACTTACATTACCAGGCTGGTAAATGGAGAACCTAATGAATAAAATTTTTTTTCATTCATTGCTGTTTTATTGAACAATTTCACTGGGACAAAAAAATTGTAACAAAACATGTATAGTCTATCCAATCAAAGGCTGCCTGGTCTTGTCAGTGTCTCCAGGATAGTGTAAATTTTGGAAAGACTTTTACAGATTTACCAAGTATTACTGTAAAAGGGTGACTGATGAAGGTATGAATTAAAATAAAATCATCTAATTTTCTGAATCCATGTATTAACCACAAGACATGGTTCATTCATCCATTCCAAATCTGCATGGACAAGAAATAAAGTAATAATGGGACACTAGGGTATTCCATATTCACACTGCGAAAGTTTCACTGAGCTGTGATGCTCATAATACCTTTTCAGACATCATAAAAATCTGCTTTTTGGAGCAACCATTTAGAAGATGCAGGAGAGAGAGAGAATTTTGCTTGCTGGCTCCAGAACAACAGACAAGCTGCCTATAACAATTCTTGTGCAAATTCAATATATTTGGAGAACAGAAAAAGCCAAAAGTCCTTTACATAGCATTATGTTTTAAAAAGGGAAACTACATAAAATTAGGAACTTAAAGAAAATTAACTGTGCAGCTAAAAAGGTAAAATGCTTGCAGGTGGCACAGAAAAAAATACCATAATTACAGGCTCAGAGTATATTTATACTGCTACACAAGACTTTAAAATAAACAAAAAAGCTTTCAACAGTTGCAGTAAGGAAAAGCATGGTATTAGAGGTAAAAGAAGTCATGTCTAAAAGAAGAAAAGAGAAAACAAAAGAAAGGAAATTCTGGCAAATTAAATAGAAACCACAAATGTTGACCTACTAACCACAGAGTAGAACTCATTGCTTAAATCACCACCGATGCTAAAAAGTAAATTGAAATCCACTCTAGTTTATGTTGGTGTGCTAGACTGCAAATTGCACAGCCTCTTGAGCTGCTACATGTACTTTTCTGCTGGTTCTCTTCTGAGTACAGTGATTTATAAGATTGTGTGGAGTGGACTGATAGCCACTTAATCTTAAAGCAACTAGCTCAATCCACTGTCATATAGGAGTTAACACATCCATGCTTTTCCGAAAAAATCTGCTAGAAAGCTCCTTATCTGACAGCTCATTTGGCTAAAAAGGACCTCCTCTCTGACCAGAGCAGCTGCTGTAATGTGCACTACTGTCAGCCAAAGTTTTGTAATATTTATTCATCCTACAGAGACACTTCACTTCTCCTGAAGAGATACTTCATGTATGCCTGCTCTTATGCTTCTTCTTAACAGTGATCTCATCCTTGTCTAGAGGGATCTGTGTAATGCACCTATGCATCATAAGCACTCCTCCTAAAGCACCTGTACCTCATATTTATTGATTCCATATGCAGTATCTCTTATACAACAGGGAGGGGAATGAAAGTGCCTCAGCTGATGAGAAGGGGTGGTGATGTGCAATGGTCTGGAGCAACCTGTGCACAGGGCTACTCCCAGGAATGCCAGCTGAGGTCCAACAACAGAATTTGAGGTCCAACAATAGCATTTCAGCCACAGAAATGCTTTCATATTCTAGCTCTTTGAGGATGCATGTTTCACTGCTCACTGACTTTAACGTGCCAAGGAATCCAAAGTCTGTATGTACAATGTTAAAAATTTGCAGTGAGTCCATTAAGTACATATTATGATAATCAGATTTATGTAATTGAGCTGCCTTTTTTTTTTAACTTTAAAATACAACCTGCTGAAGTAAAAGCAAAAGCAAAACAAGTCTGTCTTCTTCAACATTTCTGTGTGATAGCAGATTTTTCTAGAAAAGATCACAAAACCATCAGAGGCCTTTTAGTACGTCTCACAAGTAGTGGTGAACGCTTTACAAATTGGTATTTCTAGTTCATACAGCTTTAAATTTTTTTTTTTTTTAGATTTCGCCTTTTATAAAAGACTACCTGAAACACGTCCAAGTGAGCTTCGTACTAGCTTTGTAAGAGAGCCGGGTGATATTTTTGGCTTCTAAGTCTTTACAAAGAGGAATACAGTCACTTAAAGTAACGTACACAGTGCTTTGTGCACTTTTCCATCCTTGTTAACTCCAGTGGCCACAGTCACAACACTTTTCAGATTGCAAGTGATAGCTGAAAGAAAGGTATTTTAAAGAAGATAACTAACTATTCAAAATGAAGAAATAGGATGCCTGAAAAATCAGCATAGCCACACTATTCCAGAGAGCACAGAGTACTGGCAAATGCAAGCATGAGACAAGAAAAGGGGGAGTGAGCTGGAGACCTGGAAGGGTTTTGAAATGGATAAGTTGGGGGTTTTTTTACGGACAGACAAAGTCATGTTACAATGGGTCTGGACAAATAAGATGGATGAATGTGAGGACAGAAAATTGCAGAGATTGTAGAAGTACTACTGAGATTTTTATGTGGATAGGCTTTGAGAAGATACTAGGATCCATCAACTCTTTGCACACGTCTTCACCACGCAGCAGTGTACTACAGTGTGTTAGATTTTTTGGGTTAGATTCTGTTATTTTATACAAAAGAAATAGTAAATAGTGTAGCTGCCAAAAACATCCACCTATACTTTGCCTTCCATGGCTTATTCACCCAGGATATTCCCTTCATATAAGCATGTGCTTTTCTTACTACTGGAAGAAATAGAAATAACAGGAGAACAACAGCAGCATACCTATATAGAGAAAACCAGACTTCCAGATGAAGGTTCATATAACCACATAATTGGAAAAACAAGACAAGGACTCACAATTATCCAACCCTAGAGTGAGTGAAAGAGCATCTCGAGTGACAAGGGAAACAAGAACAGAGAAGAGGGTACTGTACAAAAATGCATGCAATGAAAGCATAGTAAAATTTTTTTCTTTAATGCAGCTTTAATTCTTATTTTACTTCAAAGAATTACTCAGAAGTGAAAATCAGACATCACTTTAAATTATTGCTCCTTTTGCTTTCTCTCTTACCCACTGTGTTTTCTTAAGTACTTTGGGTTGCCACAGATACTGTCTGACAGTTACGCACTTACAGGTAAAGTGTTAGAATATAAAATCCTAAAGAGCAATGCTGAAAATTAGCCCTGGTTAAAGATAGCTGTTTGGAGGACATCTAAAATTCACATATCTTTTTTTCCTCCACACAGAGCACAGACACAAAAATGCCAATTTACTGCATATAAGGACAATTTTCTATTTTAGTGTATACTTAGCACGTCCAAATATATTCTTAAGCTGTACCAAAAATGACTGATTGAACATAAGATCAATTAAATTTAGGATAACTTGTTTAAATTACTATCGTTGACCTAATGTGTTAACAAAAAATATAGAACGGAACATATCCAAAGATAATTTTACAGAAAACCTACTGAAAGATTTTACTATACCACCACTCATCTCCTCTCTACCGTCTCTCATTCAGGTTTGTTTTTGTTATAACTTCAGTTAAATAGCTTAAGGAACACAAATAACTAGTAGAGACTTGACACTCAAGACCTTTAGGAAACATCTTTCAGAGACCTACAGAGTTTTTGTAGCATTCTTTTTTTCAAAACAGACTGCAGGTATTCATGGTTTACTTCAGAATATAAGACTACTGACAGAGTATGCTGATTTCAGCAGCAAAATATGCCAGTTTTAACTATAGATTGTGGTTGGAACTAGTAACAAAACCTGAGACACAAGTTCACAAATGCTGAGATTTTACCCTCCCCAACTCAAAAAAGTTTATCTGCAATGCTGAATGTCAAAATAACCTCTACAGTAATGAGAAGTCCAACAATCAATCCTTATTTATCACAACCTTTCTGCAAATAGCATGTTTTCTGTTCAGATAACAGTTAAACAGTATTTTCTGGAGAAGTGCATGTGTGATGATTCATCTGCGTTTGCCTGAACATGTACATAAATCTAGCACTTGAATAAATAACATCTGTATACTGTGCCCATGTCTGCAAAGCACCAAAACACTGTATGGACATGTACCCTTGTATAAGCAGCAACGAACAGGATTTCTAAGGGCTTTGTGGTTGGCTCCCCACATTCATGCTGCTGACACTGTTGCAAGTTAACAGTCAGTGTGAACACAAAAGAAAAGCCACTCAGCAGCAGCTGTAGTTCTGTGAGGTTTGTGCTCCCACAAGCAGAGACAGACAGCGGTTGTGCCTATTTCACTTGTTCCTTACCAGGTAAAGAGCATAGTGTATAAGTGTAGGATGGTTCCAACCTCCCTTCAGGTCCTTTGCCAATGGGAGAATTACTTGCTATACCAAGTCTGCTTAGAGGCAATGGAAGCCTAGAACTAACAGCAATTAACCATTTCTTGTTCAAAAGCAGAAACTCTGTAATAAAGCCATTTTTTAAAAGTTAACATAAAATACTTGTTAAGCAAAAAGTGTTCCCAGAGACCATGCCTCTGCCAGGTTCAGTTCCTGGATGCCAGAATACCACAGGCTCTGTGACCCTCCCAGCTTCTCCAGCACCAGGAGCTTCTGTGGGACCAGTTTCTGAGGATTTCTTCCTGCCCTGTGGTGAGAGGATGCAGATTTGTATTTTGGGTTTTCTAGGTCCATTCCTTGTAAAGATTAATGCTTCCAAACTCACAGTAAGCCACCACTTAGAACTACTATTCCAGGCAGCTTCAGACTCACCTATTTCTTGATATTTTTTAACTCTCCACCTAGAATTACGACAGAGCCCCTTCATGCTCTCTGACCAGGGCTTGTCTGAGTAAGGTCCCCTCATTGCTTTCAGATTTCTTCACAAAGCACAAGGACACCAAGAGGAAAATTACACAGCTCAGTTCAGATGCAGTCCTGTACACAGGAGAACACCCATGTGCAAAACAAATCTTCCACTAACTCTAAAATGATACGAAATGCATGAGCAATCACTAATATGGAAAAAAAAGTGAGCACTTTACAACAAGAGAGGATGTTTTAAACCAAGTAAATGGGAAGTAATATTAGCAAACTAATGCAGAGATTTGCAGCAGTGGTGCTGGAAAAAACATGGATGACCAGATGGATTAGGAGAAGATAGGTGAATGCAATGGGATGCTGAAGAGGTGCTTGACTCTCAAACTTAAAGGTAAGGAGCTGGAATCTCTCTGTTTTTAAGTGCCAGTGTTATTCCTTCCATTACCATAGGTTGCAGCAGTGAATTCTACCTTTCTGAAAAGTCTTTTTAGTAAACATATTCCATGGGAAGGGATAAGAAAAAGAGTAATGAATATTTTTCTCTTACTGCACCAAGATAGCACTTCCCTACATTATACTGATCCACTCTTCAAGGAAAGAGACTAAATAATAGGCAGTTGACCAAGAGTTGCATATACAAGAAAGAAGAGAGATACACAGTTATCTCAGGACGGCTATCAACCTTCACATATGTTGGGGTTTTAGCAGTCCTCATTTCGTTTTTTCTCTTAAGGAATTTTCCCCATAGGTGTTGCTAGGAGACAATAACGACTGGATACTTAAGAGAGACAAAAGACGTGGCCACAGCTCGGGGAGGGGTCCAGCTGGCCACTCGCTTTTACCTGGGATTTTCTTGTGTGGGGCAGAGATGCCGCGAGATTTGAACTGAGAAAAAGGGGTTGGATGGAGCCCCCTGGAGCCCCTAGCCCTCTTGCTCTCTCGGAGTTAAGAGGGGAGAGAGGCTGCAGTCGCTATAGGGAGATTTCATCACCACTACAGGGTTCTGCCTTCTGCGGCCTTCCTTCTACCATGGGTGGAGCTCTGCTTGCTGGAGCAGCAGTTGCACTGGGACCCTGTTTAACACCCTGCCTTTCACCATCTGCTCGGGTGCCTCAGGGGACCCCGGGATCCCAAGCCCGCCTTTCCCTGCCCTGCTGGGAGCCGGGCCAAGACTGCCGTGCTCCGAGCCTTCGCTGCACTGTAGCCCCGCACCCCCTGCCTGCCGAGACGTCCCGGGGCTCCCGCTGCAGCTCCAGAGTTTGATACATCTCACTTACCACCCGGGATTCTGTGTGCTCGTCCCTGCTGTTGCAGCCTGCTGTTCCCGAGGGTCCGGCCGGGCACCGGGATCGCTGCCCCGGGGGTTTGTGAGGCGAGCTCCTCGCCCGCCATGGCCGCGCGCTCCCCGCGCTCGCCCCACAGCGCCCCCTGCAGGCGGGGGAACCATCGCAGCCGCCCCGCTCCCCGGGAGCCGCCAGCGCCCCCTGCCGGCCGCGAGCGGCACTGCACCCACGGGGAAAGCGCCCGCGGCCGGGAGAGGCCGGCACCGGGTTACTGCTTCTGTTTGTTATCGCTGCCATAGTTAGTGCTGTTTGTTTGCCTTGTTATATACCTATTAGTAAAGAACTGTCATTCCTATTTCTCATATCTTTGCCTGAAAACCCCTTAATTTCAAAATTATAATTATTTGGAGGGAAGTGGCTTACATTTTCCATTCCAAGGGAGGCTCCTGCCTTCCTCAGCAGACACCTGTCTGTCAAACCAAGACAAGATGAAAAAAACCAAACAAACCAGCCCCAAAGTACCATTAAATGACTTGAGTTGAAAGGAACCTTAAAGATCAGCCTATTCCAACCCCACTGCCATGGGCTGAGACACCTTCCACTAGACCAAGTTGCTCAAAGCCCCATCCCACCCAGCCTTGAACACTTCTGGGTATGGGGCATCCACAGCTTCTCTGGGCAACCTGTTCAAATGTTTACCACACCCACAGTAAAGAATTTCTTCTCAATACCTAATCTAAACCTGTTCTCTTTCACTTGAAAGCCATTCCCCCTTGTCCTATCACCACATGTCCTTATAAAATGTCCCTCTAATCTCTGCAAAGAATGGCCAAACTCTGACTGACAGCATTTGTAAAATTTATGTTCTCCTTAAAGGAGAGCTACTTAAAATAATATTGAAGAAGCTTAAAACAGGTTTTGTAGTAAAGCTATTGTTACTTTGAATGAGTTAAGGCTTTCCTTTGTACACTCCCAACTGTGGAATACCTTTAAAATCATTGAAAAGCCAGTTTATTTCTAAAGAAAAGCACCTGGAGGCAGGTGCTATGTCCTAGTAATGCCCCAGTTATCATGACCGTACCAACGAAAAACAAAAGCAGATACTTGTCAAGTGATTCCAGCAGAAAGGGAAACCTGGCTTTTGCAAGCTGACAGACAGCTCCTTCCCTCTACCTTTGGATGTGACTCACAGTTTTACCAACAGGCCTTAGTGTTACACCTGGAGTAAGCACTGCACTGAAAAGGGAATCAAATATAGCAAATATATAGCTGACTTTTGATGAGGATGAGAAGATTAATATCAGTTGACTAAAAGATCTTAATGCAACAGATTTTTCTAAGCATTCTCCACTCACCTTAGACAGTAACCTATCTATTCAAAATTGTGGTCTGACAGAGGTAAAATCACCTCTTTAATTTCTGAGGTTCCGGTGCTCAACATAATTCAGAAATCTGCACATTTGCAATTGCTAATTGAGTTTACTTTACATTAGAAATCACCATAGGCCAAGTTTGCTGATCACTAGTGACAAGCAAAAAGGTTATAACCACTAGCTTTTACAGAACATATTCAAAATTTGTATCATTTTACCACTTCTTGATAATGAACTATTATATATGTCTATAGCTAAAAAGACCTTTACTAAATACTCCTTACCAAGCCAGGAAAGGTTCTGTATATTGAAGTTAACAAGTTTAAGTTCCAAGCTCACATATGAGAAACAACCAATTATCCTGTCTGAAACACAGGCTTGTAAAACTCTCAGTTACTTGTAAAACGGTCTGCTACACACAAGTAAGATGTTGTTTAAATGAGTTGTTTGACTAGATGCATTCACCATGAAATTGATTCTTTTAAAGCATTATTTCTAAACTTGATACAAGTTAACTGCGTAAACTGAAAATGGGAAAAAATCTGGCATTATAAAGCGTAGGTTGCAGTATAAGTTTAGTATTTTATGAGGTCGAGGGTTACTTGAACGAGAAACCCATCAAGAACAAATAGCCATTTGTGAGGCAGTAATTGAAAGGTTTAATACGATTAAACTATTCTGCTATTTCTATGCCAAGATGTGTAGTATAGGATCTATTGTTGTATCACCACAGCCTGTGCAGCTCCAAAGCATTGCAAAGGCAATAAAACAACAAATAGAACATCTTTCAACCATAAGCACCAAAAATAAATCTAAGTTGTGATTTTTCTACAGTCTGAAAGTAGCACTTTATTATAGCTTTGTTCTTGGCACTTCCAGTTAGATTTAGGATTACTATCCTGTTATGCCTTTTATTCAGCGGGTGGCATGAGAAGGGGATAACTAGCGACAGGTTACTGAATATTTGTCAATCTCCAGCTCAGAAACACAGTTTTCAGCTTTACAGTGGTCCAGATTTCAAAGAAAAAGAAACCATTGCAAGGAGGTAATGGATTTAAATATATATATTAAAAAACACCCAAAGCTAAAAATACATTCTTCAATAACATTTTAGATTTGAATGTTTAGTACAGTCCTATAAAAACAGATAGATCATGCCAGTTTTGCTGAAAAGACTAGAAATTGCAAAGTAATGTTTTATGTTGCTTCTATAACTGAAAAATGGTTCAACTGTTTTATAGTGCATCAGTGTACTAACGGTATGTTGCTCATAATTCAGATGCTTTAGTGACTTATAACAAAAAAGGTCTACTTGGTAAAGGTTTACTTGGCAAAGAGCTAGAATTTAAAATATTAATAACGTAATGTAACGTTTCCAACTGTCCTCTAACAAAAAAAAAAAATTACCTCCTTACAAGATGAAGTACTAACAACAGTTCTTTAAAAAAATTAATTTTTTATTTAATTTACTTAATTTAATTTTTTATGGATATAGTATATGAAGAGAAAAAGCCAATTAAACTAAATTTGAAGTTATATTGTTCTACTAATATAGCCTGGACACTCATAAGGCATATATAAACCAATCCTTATTTCTGTGAACTGTCATTTACTTTGCACAATTAATTTTCTGACCTAAAATGCAAACATGAACAGTTCAATTATTTGCTTTTCAGTATCCACAGTATATGATTGATCAGCTAAGTTGTTTGGTTTGCCTCCTTCACTGGATGACATTTTAAAACATGTCAGTAACAGACAGATAACCCAATAAAAAACAACACTTGTGTTTGTGCACAAATACCCTGAACAACATGCAACTTCTCATTCTCTATCTTCCTTTCAACTACAAACATTCAGACATAGTATGTTTATTATCAGTTATGCAGTTGATTCATGCTTGATACAACAGTTAAGACAGATACAGGATTGCATTTTAGATATAAACTACACCTTAGTCTACAAGCAAGAACATCTCAGCTTGTATCATATAAATATAAAAAGTGACATTATCATTAAAATGGCTGCACAAAAATTCACAGCTGAAGCAAAAGGAGAAATACAATGTCTTGTTAATGTCCTATGGAATACTGTTATGTCATTAAGCTCTTCTAGTATCTTGATGGGCTATAAAGAAGTAAAACCTCTTGGTAATTTTTTTTTTTTTAATAGAGCAGTCCATCTACCTATAACTAGTACCAATCTGCAAAACACCCAGCAAAACAGAAACCCATTTTACAGGAAAAAACCCCAAACATTTATGGTCTTAAAACACTTTGATACTGGCACATACTTAGCACTTACACTTTGCAAGACACTGACACCACAGTGATGTAGACCATGCTCTGTCTGACACAGACAAATCTGGAACATTTTTAACCTAGTTTGTTCTTAAAGCTGAGAACATTCAGAAGCAGGAAATAGCAAGGAGAAAAATTAGAAGAGACATCAAAAAGAAAGACAAAAATAATCCCTTTGCTAGCATTAATATATTTTATGGCCATGATCTAGGCCACCTTCCTGCAGAAGGAAGCTAGTGCAAAGAAGTAGGGGTCAAACCTAGAGTGACATGGTTCACTGAATGACCAAACAGAGGTTTACATATTTCCTTTATGGCTGCTGGCACTGGTTTTGGCCTAGAAGCCTCTAAAGAACAAAGAGAGCTCTGATCCCTTCTGGAGCCATTCATATGTGATTAAGATCCAACAATACAGCACTTTGATCCACTGAGTTACAGAAAGATTGGATGTTTCCTGAAGAAGTCATTTCGGGTGAAAAGGGAGGAGAAGAAAAAAAGAAAATTTTCCTGATCAGGTCAAACTTACTGAGACAGCACTCTTCTCATATTTGACATGCGTTGTATTCTCTTGAGAGTTTTGAAGCTTTGGAAAGCTGACAGATGACTGAGGTAAGAAAAGGAGGAGTGAACTGTGGTATCAGTGTCTCAAACTCAAAGAATAAATTTAACTTTTTGAAGATGGAATAAGATTCATTTTCAAGAGAAGGAAATTGAGTTAGGTAATGCAAAGCATATTGCAACAAAGAAGGACATACAAATGTACAACCATTAGAGCAAATTGGATGGCATCTTTCATAGATATAGAATGGCATCTTTTCATAGAAAAGCTTGCAGCACCATAGTCAAAAATACATGCTTCCTCGTGCTGATGTAGCTGAAAACAGCAGGAGATATATGGGTAAGTCTATTAAAAAAATCTCAAGAGAATGAACACCTGGTTTCTTTAAAGTAATCTTTCTATCTTGACACCAATATACTTCACATAACCCAAGAGAATTAAAGGCCTGTTTGAAGTTAGAAGAGCATGTTCTTGACACACCATTTGGAGGAGTTTTACTTTTTTTCAACAGACATAAGTATTAAGCACAGGTGATAGATTCAGATCCACAGGAATGAACGGAGGCTGGAATGTCTAGACAACCAGGAAAGCATAACACAGGTGTGACAACTCTGCTTGACTATCACATTCCAACATTTTCAGTATAAACTAAATAACTTCCATCATCTGTTGATATAAAAGCAGAAGAGGGAAAACATATTTGGCTTTGTCTACTACAAATGTCTACTCCTAATAATTTATTTTGGAAGCTAACTCTCCTTTTCATATTTGGGTTGGATGCTTCTAAGTCCACCTGGGAATGGCTCAGCTCTCTGTCTATCTAGAACAACAGCTCTTAGTTCAGAAAACACTTCAAATTATTTGTCACTGGTATAGTCAGACTGCTCATACTTGAATGCTTTTCATGTGGCTGTCCTACTGGATGGCAGGTGATTTTTTGCTCAAAAAGAAAATCTTAATATTTTAAATTTAAACTCTAACTTCTTGAATCCTTTGCCAATGTATGTGTTATATGATTCCTCATGTAAAAAACAAGCAAAACCCATTATCTTTCCTCAGATGATTTTTAAAAACCAACAGTGTAGAGCTGCACTGACAGCCAACTACCAAAACAGGAAAGCTCAGGTGAAAGCAAAGGGAATCAACAAGGTGATAACCCTAGAAGTAAAATCTATTGTCTCTGTCATAAAAGGAGATTTGCCACCAGTCTTGTACCATGAAAAAGAATACCACCCTCTATAAACTACTCAGTTTTATAGTTATAATGCCAGATGCATATTAAATAAATCTTGAACTATTATGTGCAGTACACAAGCAAGGCAATTAAAGGTTAATATGCTCCTTAAAGCAATATGACTAAAAAAAATATGTGAAAAAAGCATTTTCCATCTCTAAGAGGCTGAGGTACAGTTTACCTGTTTCGGAGTTGAAGTTATGGAAAAGTTTTACTTTTCCTATCACACACCTGGAGTATAGCATGTTCAGCAGACAGCTGATCAGTAAAATCTTCAGTAATTAATGTTTGATTACTCCCATCATAATTTCTTCTGCTTCACAGAAGATAATCTCTAATTAATCATTTAATTTTAATCAACTAATTAAAAATGTATTAGAGACCATTTGCTGTTACAAATCCATGAAAAGAAGACAATTTAACAAATCCATTAGACAAGTACAAATACAATTTTTGGAACTATAGAACTGTAGACAAAAAAACCAGTCTCTTTTGAAAAACCGACAGTGGGTTGTTCCCCAGGGCTGACCCATGAATTAGCAGAGGGGCAGGAGTCTGGACAGCAGCACTCTCCCATGACATTTACAAAGCTGCAGTTCATCAATACCACTGCTAAGAGCAGTGCTTGGTCTGACAAACCAAAACAACTTATTGATCCTATTTAGAATTAACAACAAAGGCATAAATTTTAATGGCAAGTAAGCAGTTAAGCCAGTTGCCAATTACTGCCAACCTGCACCTGGGTGCAGCAACCCTTGTGCTTTCAAAACTTCCTACAACCACATGCAGCTGAGATGTTTGACAGTCTAAGTGTGACTGCTCTTCTTCACCTTTAGAAGTTTTCTGCTTTTCAGAGTTGTCTGTACTGCAAAAGTACCCCATGTGTAATTGTGTGACAATTTTCATTATTTTCATTATATTCTCTGTCTTGGAAAGTCTGTTTTGTTCTTTTCTAGTGACTGAGGAATTGATTTTTGGACATTAGCTTTCAAACAAAAAAAAA